>JADLZK010002547.1:0-49822 GCA_015847255.1 Hyparrhenia diplandra
ACGTAAGTCCTTCTTTTATTCCCTGGATATGTATGTTTTATTAAAAAAATTTAAAACACATGTCCATTAGATAAACTATTTATCCATTAGATATAATAAAGTAGTTTTTATTGTTGTCTCACACACTATAATAAAAAAAGAAAAATAAAAATCGGACTCTGATCTGATGCATATAAACTTCAAGCCCAAGTCGGCAGTCCAACTTTTACTCTCGGCCCAGTCAATAATCTCCAAAGGCGGGCTAGACATATCTGCCGCTTCCCCAGGGGTTTGCATCTCACCCACCCTCCAGTCGAGTCAACACCACAGCTACACCCTAACCCTGTGGCCGTTACACCAGGCGTCGGCGCGGCGCTGTTTTTGCTCGTCCTCTTCACCTCCCAGATCCTGCGATTTCCCACACCTCACAGACTCTAGCGCTCACCATGTCCTCCACCAAGATCTTGCCGGAGAGGAGCTCGGCACTCGACTCCGCAGTGATCGGGGTGCGGCAAGGATTGAGCGGGGCGCATCCTCCTGCAACCTCAGGACTACATCGGCTCGATCGAGGCGTACGCGGAAGCTCTTGGTCTTCGAGAGCCGTTCAATGAGGGAGCGCCTGGCCTGCCTACGTACCAGGCCTCTACAAGATATTCGACGAGATGCTCGTTTACGCTGCCGACAATAAGCAGCGCGATCCGAGTATGGACTCCCTCAGCGTCGCGGTCGACGTCGCCGAGGGCAGCATCTCCATCTGCTACAGTGGCCGGGGCGTCCCGATTGAGCGCCACCCGGAGGATGGCGTACACATGCCGGAGATGATCTTCGGCGACCCAGCAACCGCGAAGAGATCGCCGGCGGGAGGAACAATTACGGCGTCCGTTGACCAATTTGTTCTCCACCGAGTTCATGATCGAGATTGCCGACAGCGGCATTCAGTACAAGCAGGTGACATACTTCGGCTGTCCTTCGGCTTTCATCTCATGCCTGTTCTAGTTTTCGGGATACCACATTGCTATTCGCACCCGAATTGCAAAGGCCACTCGTTTTTCCTTATGTTTCAATCGACGGAAATACTCTTATTTCACAATCTGTCCATCTACCATTCCTTTTTTTAGTCTTTCCTGGGTCAAGAAAAAAAAAAACAGAATGAGAACTATCACTATCCCCTTTCCCTCACCAATATCACTTTTCGGACCTGCAGCAGCCTACCAAAAATAAGTGTCGATTAGGGTAGAGAGATGGATCCCCTTCATTTGGGTGAGAGGAAGTTGTGTTTTGGTGATTACCCAAAACATTTTTGTATTGGTGATTGGATTTGTTAATCTGCTGGAGCACTCCCATCACTAGTAGGACAGTTTGTTGGTATTACCTTGGTGTTACGCACGGATATGAGTAATCTGCTGGAGATTTCTTCTTTCAGTCCAGCAGTTAAGTGAGTAAGAAATGTTTGCCAGTGGAATTTATATAGATCATAAAAGATATCATATTAGCCCGTAATTTAGTTTATGTTCACAAAAAAGATTTTGGTTCTCAACCAAGAGGATGTGAGGACCTAGCTGATGCCTAGGGTCAAGATGCCGGCGCTACAAGATTACATGATCACACCCATGGTGGGGATACAGTAAGGGAACCATCATCAATGCCAACCTTCCCTCATACACCTGCACATATTTTTCATCTTTGAAGCCACACCAAAATAAACTTTGCTCTGCCCTAGTAGACCAGTTAGTTAGGTGCCGAATTTTTAGTTTAATCCCACCTTTTTTTTTTGTTGAGGATATCATCAACTTTTGCCAAAAATTAAGCAAACCTTCCCCACCGAACTTTATGGATGAGATATTACGATCCCAGCTTCGTGTACGGCTAAAAAAAATCGCGGCGCGTGCTAGATGTGGCTGGAGTGAATCCTACGTTCATAGGTGTAGATTACTAATCCCAAAAGCGTAGGGAGTGTTGTTCCCAACAACCAGGAACTGTGAGCAATTTCCTACAGCCCTAGTGGCTTTCCTAGCAATTTCTCTCTAGAAGCTGCAGCAAGCAATTGACTGACTTGCTACAGCTAACACATTGCTGCAGCAAACTATACAATGGCAGCAGCAGATTATCTTACAGAGAGTAGTACTGAGCAGACTTTGAAGCAATTTCCTTTAAGCGATTCAATATTTTTTTACTGTTTAGGGATATCCTTTCATTCAGATACAGGGCACAGTGGACGCTTTTGATATTTTTGCAGGTTTTCTCTGACAATATGGAAAGGAAGTCCGAGCCTCAGTATCACAAAAGTTACTAGGGGTTAATTGGACAAGGATCACTTTCAAGCCAGACCTTGCTAAATTTCACATGACCTTACCTTGATGAAGATATCGTAGCCCTCATGAGGAAGCTTAGTTGTTGATATGGCAGGCTTTGTAGGCATAACCGTGCAGATTATGTTTAATGACCTGAAGTTTCAGGGGGTAGAGAGTTTTTCGATTCTGTCTATCCTTATTCCGCAAGCACTGCTTCCTCGGGCAGAGAAGCACTCCCAAGGTTTGGCGATAGTTTTTCAAACAAACATCATTTTTGAATGTTGTTATGTCTGCAAGTAAAAAGCTCATACAAACTGTGTTTCTAATTGTTTTTTTCTGCTTTTCTTTCTTTCAGGGTCTGCCACAGGATTAATAATCAGCTGGAGGTAGCTGTAATGAGAGGATGGAAAGTTCCAGCATGTAAATATGGGTTGTTGTTGGGCTTATGAGCAAGTAGCTTACCATGACGTCTTTACAATTTCAACTTAAAAACAATTTTTTGTGTTTCAGGATCAGCTTTGCAAACAAAATGCAACAGTTGAAGGGGGATTCATGTAGATTGCCAGTGGCAGACCAGATTGTTGCCGGTGTGACGAGGATCTGTCACAAGCATTTGGTGATTGAAGAAATCATAAGTTAAGAGACATTTATGGGTCTTCGTTAGCGCGGTCATCGATAAATCCATCTTTAGATTAGCGATCACAAAGCTTTCACCAGTCCTCACGAGAGTTTTGCAGCACGATGTCTCTCAGGTACTTGCGATCCACCGTCCTGCAGCGGCAGCGCCATCACCGCCAGTGGTGGTGGTGGCTGCCTCGATGAACCTGGACAGCATGTCCCGCCTCGCCACGAGGGAGGTCCTCCCGCTGCCGCGCCGCCGCCGCCTTGAGCTCCTCGGACCTCGCGCGCGGATGCGCTCGTACACGAACTCGTCGATGGCCTTCACCCGTTCCTGAGCGCGGCTTCGGGGCCCACGTTGAGCAACCGCATCGCCTTCCAGAACGGGTTGACGTAGCGGGCAGGGGTGAACTCGCTCGCGTCGTCCACCGCCGCAGCGAAGCGGCTCCCCTCGTCGCCGCCGCCGCATGAACCCGATGCGCCCACCACAGTGTCGAGGTCCGAACCGAAGGTGACGGCGAAGATGGTGTCCATCGCCGCTTTCTGCAGTAGGCCCTGAACAAACAAACGATCCAACTGAAGGACAATATTCTTTTTGATTTTTGCTAAATAAAAAGAGTTATTAATTGTTCATCAGTGACGAGATCGAGCGTCGACTTTTATTGCTTGCCTGGAATTCCATGGGCTGCTTGGACGCGGCGTTGACGGCGACGACGGCCGCGAGCTTGGCGGCGTTCTCCCTGAAGACGGCGCCGCTGAAATCACGCATGGCGCTGCTGGCGAACTCATGGCTGGCGATCTTCCTCTGCTGCCTCCACCTGTCGCCGTCGACGGCAAAGATGCCATCCCCGAGCAGGTCCCCGGTGTTGTCGCGGTTGAACGCGCCCTTGCCGTAGTTGGCGAAGTTGGCCCGGAGGATGTGCTCCACCACCGCCGGGTCGCACGTGTATATGAGCCGCCGCCGCCGGGCCGGGCGCGAGCAGGCGGAAGGTCTTGTGGCCGCGGGACAGGTCCGTGAGGTAGTCGTGCAGGCGCCGGAAGTGGTTGAGCTTGTGGAACACCGTGCCCACTACGGGCGGGTACCGTCGTCGTCTCCCGCTGCGGCGCAAGGCGGACAGGTACGAGCAGATCGCCAGCAGAGCGAACACGGCGAACGCCGCCCACGTCGGAGGCGGCGGGTAGTGTAACCCATTGAGCTAGCTCTGGTAGCTTGGCCTCTGGTGGGGGTCAGGCAATGTGAAAGGAGAAGACCGCTCGTAAGGAAACTGTCACCACCGCTGACCGATGAACCATTGATGTCACTACGGTTGTGAAATGAACTGTCCCCTTCAATACACATCGATTCGATTGGAACGAAAATTGAACTAACATTGGGCTGTATCTTCCTTAATTGGTTCTCTTAATTACATTTGATCGAATTTTTTTATTTCTTAGTTACACACTGAGCCCTCTAAAAGAAAAATTTACACACTGGGCCGCAAAGGGGCCAAGGGCAAACACAAACTTGGGCCGTAAGTAAGTCTTTATTTTATTCCCTCCTTTATTTAATTCTTTTTATTTTTCCCTCAAAATAATACTTCCTCCATCTCAATTTGTAAGTCATTTAACTTTTTTGTTTTTAATTTTGACCCCTCATCTTATTCAAACATTTATGCAAATTTTCATTTATTTTTTTGTGGGTTATTTTATTTGTAAAAATTCTTCATAAATAACTTAAATTTGACTATGTTTGCATAAATTTTTGAATAAGATGAATGGTCAAACTTAAAAGTCAAAAAGTCAAACATTTACAATTTGAAATTGGAAATGGAGGCGCCATTATTTTTGTTTTCTAAAAGTTAATTATTTTATTATTTTCTAGTATTATTTTAATTGATTATTTATTAAAAAATGTAATTCTAGTTTTGGACTTTGCATTAAGCCCTTATTAAGTTTGACAATGTTTATTGGCATAAATTCCTAGTATCAACATTTATATATCAATAAAATGTTTTTATAAATATATTTTGTGAGTAATCAAATATTAATATATTTTACATTTTTTGGTTAAACTGAATATTGATCTATTATTCACAAAATAAATAAAAAACAAAATTACATTCTTTTAGGGTAGAGATCGTTTTCCCCATATATAGATAACATGGAAATTCTGTTAAATGTCTGTGGCTTCCAGCCACGGTGCCACCGGCATGTCGCTATGGTATAACTTGGCTGGCAAATATGCAATTCCAACATTTGCATCCTCCATGGGAGGAGGCAGGGGAAAGAGCAACCAAAAAAGATGATGCAAATGGGTCCAATCAACATTTGTAGCTGTCGTAGCTTGGTTATGCTTCACAAGCACAAGCAAGCCATCCATCCATCAGCAAGCAAAACCTGTTCTTCCCATGGGGAGAGGTGATCTTCTTTTAGATTGCTATTAATAAATTAATGGAATCAGTTACCTGACTGCTCATATATGGCATGTTCTCCAAGCTACTTCATCCCCACCATTTCAAATTGCAATATTGCAGCGGTTGATGGATTAGCAGCAGGACATAGACTGGCAGATCCATCCAGACGCGGCGCGCACGCCAAATATCGCATTCGGCAAGCAACGGCGGCGCGGGGGTAATGGTGATGGAGACGCGGCGGCCCCGGCGCGGCCGGAAGAAGCGCTTCCTCCTCCCGCTCGCGCTCCTCTGCCTCGCCGTGCTGCTCCCCGGCGCGCTCCTCCCGCCGTCTGCCTCAGCGTCGTCCTCGTCGCCAGCCCGGGAGGTGGCAGCAGGAAGCGGCGGTGGGTGGGGGTTTGACTACTATGTACTGGCGCTGCAGTGGCCGGGGACCATCTGCCGCGAGACCAGCAACTGCTGCGACACCAATGGCTGCTGCAGGTACCATCTCGCTTGCCCTCTATTATTTCTTCGCATTGTCACTGCTGGTGCTGGAACTCGATTGAGCTAGCTCATTTAGTTTAATTTCTTTGCAGATCGAAGCCTCTCAAATGGTTCACGATTCGTAAGCACACGCAAATCACTTGCATTGGATGTATTGTTTATGACCTATGAGTTTGATTTTTTTTTTATACTGAAGAAAAAAACAGCTGGATAAATGAATAGCACATAATTTTCCGAGCTTTTAAATCCATATTGGTAAGGAGTCAGGACTACAAAAAATATCTCTTATAATGAAATTTGGCACCTTAAAACATGACTAAAAAGGTGCACACACCAATTATTGATCTGTTGATGTTGATTTGGAAATGTTAGAATTTCTGAGCAGGAACAGTGAGCAGCCTCAAGGCCAAAATACTTTACCTGCCTGATTTGTTGTTTCAGTCAGATGATTTGGTTGTCATGTCATCATACATAAACTGCTGTTGAACTTCTTGACACTGAAATGAAATGTGTTGGTGTTCCATTGCAACTGTTAACCATGCCATGTTTATGCAGTTGCATCCAAATACGTAGTACTGCTGATATTTCATGATGTTTGTTATGTCTGAACAGATGGTCTCTGGCCACAATACAGCTATGGGGGCTGGCCATCATGCTGCAGACCAACTAAATTCAACATAAATAAGGTGACAGCTTCTCAAACTTTCTTCAGAATGTGATGTCTGAACCACTGCAAGTATGTCATGTCGGTGTGATTAATTTTGGTATTTTTGCAGATTTTAATGTTGATGCCAATACTCGAGCAGTACTGGCCGTCCTTGTACTGCGGTTCTTCATCAACCTGCTTTGGTGGAAGGGGGCCATTTTGGGTGCATGAGGTGATTGAGGAATTTTGAGATTTGGTTTACAGGGAACAAGCATATGCTTAGGTGCTGACCCAGGGTTTCTTTTGTGTTTTGTGCATGTACTGACTGGATCTTCTTCAGTGGGGTATGCTGTTTCTGAACTTCTTGGCACAAATAATGTTCTGTTGTGTACTTCTGTTACCTCTTAATCGTTTCAAGGAATCTGGATCTGGTTCTGTTTTGCTGTGTAGCAGAGGATGTAGTTTCCTTGCAGATCTGCTTCCAATGTTAATGATACCCCCATTTACTCTGTTTTGGCAGAAACTCACGGGACTTGTGCTTACCCTGAAATACAGGATGAATATGACTACTTCTCCACAGCACTATATCTCTACAGCAAATACAATGTTACGGTTAGCCATCAGCACATCTCTCATCTCTCAGTAGTCAGCACGACATACTTACTGCACAACTGATAAGACATCGTAACATTATATGTCAGTATGTTACTCTAGCCCTTGCTGTTGTCTTACAGAAAGCTCTGAGGAAAGCGCGTATTCGGCCTACAAGCGGCAGAAAATATGCCGTTGGCCATATTGTTGCTGTCATTGAATATGCATTCGGGGCAATGCCATCACTTGTCTGTAAGAACGGATCAGTTCAAGAACTCAGGCTCTGCTTCCACAAGGATTTATCAGGTTAGGTAGTTTTCAGTATGCCAGTTTGAAATCTCTGAATCAGCCAAATCAGTTGGAGCAGGACCTGAACTTATGCCACAGCTCTTCTAAAAACAAAACTTATGCTGCTAGTATATAGGATGAATATAATAAGAGCTCAACTTTTGATTAGGAGTGGAGTATAGGTTTTAATTTCTGGAATAACTGAGAAAGGGCCATAAGACCTAAGAGAAACCTAAACATAACTGTCGAGGTAGGCACATGCTTTGCTCCGACTCCGAGCCCTGTAACGTGGTTGATCTGCATCTCTTGGCAGCCTCGTGATTGCATGCTTGAGACCGGCACTGCACCGAACAGCAGAAGCTACTGCCCTCGCTACGTCACGTTCCCGTCGTATAAACCGTCTGGTGAGTAGCCCCTTCTATCTTCTACTACTAGTCTCGTTGTGTGGATAGACGGGAAGAGAATTCCGGTCCAGATTTGCCATGGCTGCACTACTCTGATCGGACACTGTGATTGCGATTGCAGTGATGGCCAATGCTACGCAGGGGATCAGTAACCAAGCGTCCAAGCCAATGGCGAGCTACACGCCTACTTCTGACTCTGAGCAGCGTCCAGGACTCCAGGTTCTGAAATGAGCAATACACAGTAGTCAATAGAGCGTGACGACGCCACGGCGTGTGTGCTTGCAAGATTACCGGCCCTGTATGGTGCTTGTATGTATAATTCTTTCATGCAGAGTCTCAAATGATTGGCCACTAGGGATTTCCGGATTTGGGAATGCCATGTGAATGTGAATGAATACCCATTTATCTGAACTTCTGATTTCTGAAGTGTCCTCTGAGTGTCCCAGACGTTTTCTCCACGAGAGGTGGTTAGGCTGCTCGCGTTGTTCCAATGTTCCTGTATGATTTGCGTGTGACTTTTGAAGTTTTGATCTTATCGTAGTCGTAGACCTGATCACTACACGCATCTCGTTTTCGTCGCATCGCAACCTTGCTATGGATGGCCAAGGTTATTCCAAAATCAGAGGTGGTCCCCGATACGGCAACGAAGGGCCCCACTTGCAGCGACACGGTCTTTTCCGTGCCCCCAACCATTGATACAGCCCCATCTGGCCCCCTCGTCGCCCTTGCCCCGCCTGCAGAGTTTGTTGTACTGAGAGCTGAGCTGCCGGAGGCACAGGAGGAAGGAAGCGGAGAGGGAGGCGATGGCGACGGCGAGGAAGGCGGCGTGCGTGCTGGCGGTGTGGGTGCTCGTCGCCGCGGGTCTGTCCGACCTGGGCTCCGCCCGCGCGCCCCTGGGCAGCAGCAAGCCGCAGCGGGAGTTCGACTACTTCGCGCTCTCCCTACAGTGGCCCGGCACCATCTGCCAGTCCACCCGCCACTGCTGCGCCAGCAACGGCTGCTGCCGGTACGTGCTCCGCGCCGCCGCCCCTGCCACCACGACCAGTGGCTCCCCTCCCCCCATCTTATCCTCTCGCTGCCGCATAGATCAGTTTTCTGCTATCCGATTTCGTTTTCGTTTGGGTTGATGCGAAACCTCACGCCCTTCTTTCTCTTTCCCCTGCCCCGCGTGTAGCTCGGAGCCGCTCCAGACGTTCACGATCCGTAAGTTCTCGTTCGATTTCTTTTCTACATAAATATATAGATAGATGTTCCGTCAGGTGAATTCGTGATCGGTTTGGTCTGAATTTGCGACTGTTGCCACTCGAGCAGATGGGCTATGGCCGGACTACGACGACGGGACCTGGCCGTCGTGCTGCCGCCGCACCCAATTCGACCTGGCCAAGGTGAGTGCTTGTGGGCGTTGCTTTTGCTTCCGTTCCCTTATCCTCCTGTCGCGTTTGATTCTGTGGATGAGTCCTCAACCGTGCTGATTCATGGTTTGGGGTGTGGTGTAGATATTGCCACTGAAGGAGGTGCTTGACAAGTACTGGCCGTCCCTCTACTGCTCCAAATCTGGAACTTGCTTCAGCGGCAAGGGACTCTTCTGGGCTCATGAGGTGCAGTAGCAACATCAGAATTCAAAACTAGATTCGTCCATTGAACTCCAAAAGTTTGCCTCAGTTTCAACCTCTTTGTTGTTTCCTTTACATGTTGTCTTTCTTGATGGCGTTTTCCGCTCGATTCGCCTGTTGCCCATCTTCAGTGGGGTAATGTTCTTTCTCTTGTGAATTATGATAGACTTTTGCTTGCAAAGTAGAGTCTGCCATTATGCTCAGCTTTGATTGTGCAGATGTTTCTGAGAATTGCATGACTGCATAACCTTAACATGGAAGTTTCATTTTTCAGAGAAGCATGGAACCTGCTCTGCCCCTGTGGTTCAGGATGAACTACAGTATTTCACCCTTGCCCTTGACCTCTACTTCAAGTATAACGTTACGGTTAGTACCTGGGTCTTTGACAGATTACCCATATCATAGCTTTGGTTTCTTAGCTAGCCTAAAGTACCTTCACGTTACCAGCATTTTTTGGAAAGTAGTGCCTACTACAAGAAGAATACCAGCATATGGAACTTTCTCCTTTCTCTACTGTAAATTTGGATCGCGTGGGTTGCAGGAAATGCTGTCCACTGGAGGAATACAGGTTTCAAATGGTGAGGAATATGCACTGAGTGATGTCATCGATACCATCAAACATGCTTTTGGGGGATCACCACAAATTGTTTGCAAGAGTGGTTCAGTCCAAGAACTTAGGTTATGCTTCGACAAAGAATTGAAGGTGAGTTTCCCATTTTTTTGCCTTGAACAACTCCCTACAATTTGTTGCTATAAAATATTACAGCCATGAGTAGAACCAATGACTGTTGTGTAGACAGATTACCACCAAAGCATATCTGTTAATATTGTTCCTACAGGACCAAAATTTGAATGTTTCTGAATAATTTTACGTCCTATGTAATTATATATATGCTGAACGATCGAGTCCTACGGAAACAAAACCTGATAACAATACTGATGTCCAGTGCCCTGTTTGGTTACTGTTTTGTGACATTCGAATTTGCAAGCTCTCTACTAGCTTCAGGTCAATATGTGTTGCATAAACAGTTTTGAATATTTCTTTGAGCAGTTCTGTGCCCCAAATTGGGTACTTATATTTGTTCCCAAATTTCAAATGACACATGTTGCTAGACAATGCTCATCTCAATTTATGTTTTCAGCCTCGTGATTGTCTTACTACTTCTTCAACGAATGGAAATGTATCAAAAAGCAAGCATTGCCCGCGGTACATCACCTTGCCAACATATGATCCTCTTGGTAAGTCGGTTCAATAAAAACATCTAAATCTTGCATCACTTGTGCTTGAACTGTGTCCGTGTAGACGCTGATCCTGCTTCTCTTGACATGATTTCAGTGCTTGCCAATTCAACTGTAGAGGTCATGTCACAGTTCCTTGAATTTGAGGTGCCTACAGCTCTTTATAGAGCCTAAGATGCAACTATTGCATGATGAAACACATATCTTCAGCACCACCGCCATGGCTGCATCTCTTGCGTAATTATGATAGCAGAAGGTGCTTGCGTGAGCACCTAGATCTAGGGAATTGGTCCCTGGGATATTCAACCATTTGTACATGCACACTTGAAAGAGAACTGTACCTTTTCAGCCTTGAAATTTATAAGCTTTATGTAACCTTGAAGGTTGGATATGGTCAATGTATACATAAAATCTGTAGCTGGAGGGTGCTACCGTTTTAAGGTCCCCGGTGTCAGGCTTCAGGGCTCAATGTCAAAATTGTGTCTTGAGGTAGGATTTTCAAGTAGTAACAATAGAGATGTAAGAAACTTAACGCCCTTCATATCTACTGTGAAACATGGATTAGCCAATTAGGAGAGAACAGCCGAATTCCCAGGAACAGCAGCAAATGGGGCAATGCAGATTTTCAAACCAGAATACAGTGTAATAATAATTCATGTAAACTGTAAAGGTTGTCAAATTCATAGCAAGCAACAATCTGGTAAACATTGACAACAGGGGGGGCAGTTGAAATATATGGGCAAAAAGGCACTAGCACAGTACACAGTACAGCACAGTAACGGACTCATTTTTGCTTTCCGTAGTCAACATCTGTGATCTCAACAACCAACTGCCGTCCAAATGGGTTAAGTAAATGCCTGGATGCAACCAAAATGCATCATTTGGTGTCAACCAACAGCAATCCGACCTAAAGAGAGTTATCTTGGATCTAATGAAGCTTTTAGCAATCCCAGAATGTACTGGCCCTGAACGAGATGGTAGTGCTAGTAAGAGCAAGTATCGAGGTGGTAGTGCTAGTAAGAGCAAGTATTATAAGAGGTTGAGAAGGGTCTCATAACAAAAAAATTGTAAGTACGCATAATAACAGAACTTGAAAACTCAGCATAGCAAAAATGTATTCACGGTAACATCAAAGCACATAAAGTTAACACTTACCGTCAGAATCCATCAACAAAATATTGGAAAATGCCTGCATGAGCTCCATCTTTACATTTAAAGCCATATATTGTGAGCAGAAAGGTAATTTGTTTATGTCTGCCCAAGTGCCCACCAAGGGACCCAAATCTCAACTCTCAGTCAAGATTCCCGAAATGCTTTCCCGTCTCCTCCCGCGCCGCCATCACCGCCGCCTCCTCCAAACCCCTGCTCGGGGCCGGGGCCGCCCCCGATGCTGACCTGCACCAGAGGCTGTGCTCTTCGTCTGCAGCGTCGAGCCCGAGCCTGTCGATATGGCGGCGGAAGAAGGAGATGGGCAAGGAGGGCCTCATGGCGGTGGCGCAGCTCAAGCGGCTCGCGGCGCTGCCCCCGGCGGGGGGACACCCGCGCCTGGAGCAGTTCATGCGTTCGCACGTGTCGCGGCTCCTCCGCACCGACCTTCTCGCCGTCCTCGCCGAGCTCCTCCGCCAGGACCATGTTATCCTCTCGATGAAGGTTTTACACTCCTGTCCCAATAAAACCTCCTGCTCCACTGTTCAGTTCACGACTACATTCTTGTTACTGATTCATGTAGTGTAGTACGTAGAAGAATCGACTTACTTGAAAGGAACAGAGTGCAAAGTGGCTTGCTGCGTTATTTTGAACTTCGAAGTGCAAAATGGGGATCCCCATCGGTCGAGTCTGAAAAACCAGTAGCACAGTAGATTGTTAAGCTGCTTTCGTATTGGAGTAGCAAAGGGTAGTCTGAACTTCTGATGCGTGGTTTTCAAAATCAGTTTTGACAAATCAAGAAGCAGAAAAACAGGATTAATAAAACAGAGCAAGTTGGATTAGGAGGGGTTTGCCTGTTGTAAGTCTCCATCCACTGCCCTGGTCTCTGGCTGTGGATTTTTCATCTCTTTTATAGTTTTAGTCATTTGGGACAACTCCTGTGCATGTCTAAAAAAACGAAAAAGTTGTTGATATCATTCTTTTGTTTTTCCGGCACAGAATTTGAGAATGGATTGTGTTACTAGAATCATAGACTGAGGATCAAAAAAAAAAAAAAAAAAAAAATCATAGACTGGGGATTTTGATGCTGTATCTATGTGCCTTTTACTTTTCCGTAGGACTATAGTGATAACAGATTGTAATGCATTATCGCCACTTGAGCTACTTGAGTTCAGAAGTTGGGACCTAGTTGATGCTGTTTGGGCTTCTTTATTTCCTCTGCTCTTAAGCATACTGAAGTGTGTTGTCATGTGTGATTACTAAATAGCTTTGTTCTACTCAAATTGTGTTGTCCTCTGTGCTAGCTTAAGTAGGATTGATCTTTAGATCTTTGGTGCCCAAATAAGCAGTTCAAATAGTTTTCTTAATAGCTTGATTAACACAATTTTGATTATACTGAAAAATACCGATAGCATAAATTGTTTGACTGGTTACAAACTGTGAATCTGCTGGGGTTTAATTTTAAGCAATTGTATGGTCCAATAACTTAGAATTTATTCACGTTCTTTGGCACCTCAAGTGCATAACAACACGAGCATAGGCTACATAAGTGTAGAACATAACTAGTTAGTGTAACACATGACTAGTTAGTAGCTAGTTTGGGTGCATATGGGCTATGTACCCAACCCTGCCCCTCGAGGAAAACATAGCTAGAGATGAAACCAAACAAAAGGTGTAAGGTAGCAATAAGATCGAAGTGAGCCGTTGGCTATACAACAACAAGGCCTTTAGTCCCAAGTAAGTTGGTGCACATAGGCGAGAGAATGATGACGCAAAGTTAAATAAATATAAAAAAAAATGTAGCACCTGTGGTTATAGCAGTAGTGAAGGATGTTTGATTATCATGTTTCTGGCATGTGGATTTTGAATTTCTATCCACTCCTGTTCAATGAAAATTCATTTAGTGCTTCCAGTCCTTCTTGCCTCTTTTTACTACATCCATGCAAAAGCTGCCTGATTGACCTCTCCTTGAATGTCATTGGTCCCTTAAGTATAGGTAAATTATGATGGAATGTTACTGTGTAGGAGTCACCTTCTTTACTTAACAGATAATATGCCCTGGAGATTGATGTTGAAATGCATTTGTCAATGCTGCTTCAATCTGTGGCCAATGAGAGCAATCTATAGTGTACGGCTAGCTTGAAGACGCTCCTATGCTATCACCATTTTAGAGTTAGGTGTTTCCAAAGTTTGATGTTCCTGGAGCATAGCACTTAGTGCAACAAACAGTTACTTTTGAAGTTTGGCATGGTAATCTGGATGATTAAGTTTTGCTTTTCTGTTACAGATATATGGTGTTGTGCGGAAAGAAATCTGGTACCGCCCCGACATGTACTTCTATCGAGACATGCTGTACATGCTAGCGAGGAACAAGAAAATTAATGAGACAAGGCAGGTCTGGGCGGATCTCAAGTCTGAAGACGTGCTATTTGATCAGCACACTTATGGTGACATTGTGAGAGCCTTCTGTGATGCTGGTTTGATTGATCTGGCGATGGAAATCTATGAGGACATGAGGAGCTCCCCCGACCCCCCTCTGTCTTTGCCGTTCCGTGTTATCCTGAAAGGGCTGGTTCCGTACCCTGAACTGAGGGAGAAGATAAAGCAGGATTTTCTGGAGCTTTTCCCAGATATGATTGTATATGATCCCCCAGATACCTTATCGGATGTAGATGAGGAATTCAAGTTTTGATGAATATATCCACCTTCATCAGGATTCAGTGCTTCTGAATTACATTTATATGATCTATAATTGCTAACTATTGAACTAGTGGTTTTCCCTGCACTGTAGCCAAACCTCCATTTCTCTTTGTATTAAGGGGTGCAGGGTTCGAACTAGTGGTTTCCCTGCACTGTAGACTGCCACTCCGTTTTATATTAAGGGGTGCAGGGTTCCAAGGATCTCATGGCTTCGACCATGAGCAGGCTGCTCTAGCCAGTTGGCCTGCGAGAGCCCTGCATGAATTGTTTTTGTTGACCTGGTTTGGAGAAGTAGAGGCCTCCATTTCCATTTGTGTCTCGTCCTGCCCTTGCACCCTGTTCTGAAGTTTGGTTGGTACTGCTGTCCTGTCCTGCCCCCCGCACGGAAATTTGTGTTCCAGTGATTGATCCCTGGTATATAGTCCATGAGAATTGTACCTTTAAAGCCCCCGTGGAGCTTAAGACTTTTTTTTCCTGTCAACTATGTTTTTCCTAAGAAAATGAACTCGAAATTCCTACGTTCCAATCGGTTCCTCAGCCTGAAAATTTGTAGGTTTTATGTAGCCATTAAGCCATTAAGGTTACATGAAACTGATCCAGGGAAATTAATCCTTGAATATTAAATTGTTTCTACTCTTGAAAAAAAAATGTCCCTTTTCAGCCCAGAAATATATAGGTTTTATACGTAACCTTCAGATGTATTGTCAACACGTATTCTATAGCTGTCCGGTGCCACTGTTCTAAATGTTTCTTCAGGCTCTCATGTACAATGTTTTAAATGGTGTTGGCTTCAGTGCTCAATGTCATAAATTGCACTTGTAATTTTCTAAATCAAAAATTGCATCTTGATTTCTTGAGATAGGATTTTTCAAGTACACAAAAGGGATGTAAGAAATTACCATATATGCTACCTGTCGCTAGCAGCATGTCACGAATTGTTAACACCTGCCATGTTTATCCTGATACATGGAACTGCAGGCACTGATTCCATGCTCATACTGAGGAACCAGAATACAATGCATAGCTGGAAGTGTCTTACGATTTCCTTTATGTTGTCAAATTCACAGCAAAAATCTGGTACATATGTACAACAGGTGCAGTCGGTAAAATGTCGCTAGCACTAGACAACACAATTACAGACTCACTGTTGCTTAGCATAGTCAACACCTGTGATCTCAGCAACTAATTCCAAAGTCCAAATGGGTTTCAAGGATACGCCTGCACCATATTCAACGTCTATGCAGCCAAAATTCTTCACTAGGTGTCAACCTTCAGCAAGCCCAACCAAAAAAAGTTCTCCTGGATATCATGCATAGCGTTTAGTAATCCCACAGAATGAATCTGCAAGGACGTTCATAAATGTGGCAGAAGTAAATCAAACAAATCAATTGTTTATAAAGTTGTAGCATGACAGTAAAAAAAGCTACCAAAAAGTACAAATGGCAGTCTCATAAACCTAATTCTACGGTGCACATGACAATAGAACTTCAGAGCTCTGCATAGGAAATGAATTCATGGTAAGTAACATCAAAGCGCAAAAAGTTAATGCTTACCATCAGAACCCATCACCAAAATATTGTAGATTTGATGCAGAAATATGCCTGCCTGAGCTCCAAGCTCATAGACTTTGTCGCTGAAAAGGTACCAGGATTGACATACTACACATACTGTGAGGAGAATCATCTAAAGCAAGCCCACTTTACCCAAACCGTGAAATAATAAGTAGAAAGGTGATCTGGTATGTCTGTCTGCACGGGAACCATAAACGAATAAAAGTTAAGAAGAGAAATTCAATAACTTTGGCGACAACTAGTATTAAGCAAGAAAGAAGGTACATACAGTGTCCCAAGAAGCAGAGAAGCCATCAGTTGAAAGGCGCCAGCTTCCACATTGTGACTCGACACCGTTCTTTTCATTAGATGATCCTAGTTCAAGCAGTTCATCAAGCTTGTCCTCATCAGACTCATACCTATGCCGCTTTCTCCTCCTATTCCGCTTTCTCCTTTTATGGCTGCTTCCAGTGAGATCCTCATCATCATCAGTATAAGGCGTATGTGAAATTGAGAACCCATCATTCTTAACCAATGAGTAATCATCAGCCTTGCGAAATTCTATTTTGTTATGAGAGAACAAAGATTCACAAGAATCTCCTGATTTGCATTCTTTCGACAAATCACAGAAAATTATCCAGGACTGAATGCCTATCCACTTAAGTGCATCAGGTAATTCTGTCCCCACAAGTTCCTTCATGAAAGCAAAATGATCAGCATCAGTCAAATGATTTACGCCTTTTAAAAATTCTTCCATTTGCCCCCATTCTTCATGTTGTTCTTCGTCTTTCATGAGCCGCCAAAGTTGTCTACCCTTGGCAATGACACAGTTCAATAAGATAAGATCATCAAGAGATATGTAATCACAATGTCCTGATAAAAGAACCTCAAGCCAACAACATGGGAATGCCAATTCCTTGCACTGCAAAGTAGGATTGATGAGCTTGCCTAAAGATTTTAAGAAATCAAGAAGCCTTGGCTCATCCAGATGGATAAGAAGATGCTGGCAAAGAGAGGAGAACTGCTCCTCCATCAAAAAATCTTCAACCACATGCCATGCATCTTTGGATTTCTCCACATACATCAAGTATAAAAATTGATCTACAAAATATTCCGCATCAATTTGTAATATTTCACCATCTTTAATAGAATTAGCAAGCTCATCAGAAGACCAGAAATCTGGGACATACTCCAAGAAATTCTCCACTGTCTGGAGAACATCAAGATCATGAAAATAGTGAGGCTTGGTAGCAACTACAGCTGGAGATTGCCCATGCTTGCCTTTCCACTCAAGTTCTTCCCAGCACATGTCACGATTTATAAATGCAAACTGAGAAAGTGCCTTAGCTCCCTTTTTATGCGTGGATTCCCCAGTAACAGCAAAGTGGTCAAACCACTGCATTATCCTCTTTGGGTTTCCTGCAGATAGTAATAGGGGCATGTAAATTGTAAGCAATGAAAGCCGTCCCAACTAGCATCTCAACCAATTCCTGCTACATGGCAACAGTTCAACAGGGAATATAAAATATCACACCTAATCACTTAACTTGACTGAGGGATTACTAAAGCAGTCAGGACAAAGAGGCACCGAAGCATGCTCAGGACAAAAGGGCCATATTGATTTTGCTGGGGACTTAACTAAGCAGGCATAACATAGGCATATGTAAAAGATGACAAGAAGTTTCATGACAAGCTCCGGCACTACATGCCTACACCGCATTCATAGATGCAGGTCGAACATAAGAGTACCTAGAAACAATTAAAAATAGTCTTGAGAGACAAATATGGCGTAGTTGACTTGACATTGAAACTTGACATTGAAACACCAGCCATTTTAGTTTCCTTCTTGTACACAGCAGTGTAGTGTGTTACTAATTTCCATGATACTATGTTAGCAAATTTACATGAGAGAGACACTGAAATAGGGTAAACGGCATGCCATTCGTAACATAATAGTCCTTACCAAAAAAACAAGTTCAAATTGAGACTATTGAGTAAGGGACCTATTTTATACAGATTTTGGCAAACATGTTTCAAATAAGCAATTTATTTGGGCGTATAAATAAAAGCAAACAAAACAAGATGTATTTGAGTAACAGACAAAAAAATACAAATAGCTTTGATCTCTGAGGAAAATTACCTCGGAAGAACTCCTCCAGTATATGGCCTTTTCTTGCTAGAATAGACCCGGCCATTTTGGGTTTCTTATCGAAAATCATCCGCAGCAAGCGAGCAGCGACATCACGCCTGGAATTCTTCATCTCTAAGAGATCAAGAAACAAGTCCCTCTGGCCACGGCGACTGAGCGAATGGACCAATGAGACAGTGGCACAGAGCCACAACCGAGCTTCATACCTGCCTGCTGACTTTGTAACTAACTTGATTATGGACTCAACATTGCGACAAAGAGATCTCCTCTCTTCCACGGCAACTATATTAACACTACCACATTCTGCCGGCACTTGCAAAAAGAGCTGAACCATCTTCAAAGTGGAATTTCTCACCAGAAACCTGAAGCAAAAGCAAACGAAGTATTACACACGGAATTCGAAAAACAGGGGCGTGCCCAGTAAAGGACATGGAACTATTGGAAAACAAATATTTGGGGTTAGTAGGCATGTATACACTTGTAATTAAATCAGGTCCGAATAATGATAGCCAGATAAATTCTAAGTCCCTGTCTGTATATAGTAGTTATCTACTAATAATTATCCCTTTTGAATCAAACAGGTAAAGATAATAGACTAGCTGATTGTTAGCTGGACCTCTAGATAACAACTATCTCACTATTTGGACCAAATCAGAGAATAGTAGCTATAAGGTGGAGAAATAACAGAAACGCCCTCTAAAACAGATAGACAGATAGTTTAAACTAGGGTTCGGGTGTTCGGTTTCGAGAGGAAGGAAGGGAGAGAGAAGGGGTGCGCATACCTGGTGCGTCCTCGTCGCCGGCGAAGACCTGGGCGCCTGGCGTAGGGCCGCGGCGGCGGCAGTCGCCCAGTCGGAGAGAGAGAACGCACGCGGGCGTCAGGCGTGAACCAGAAAACGAAGCCGCGGAAGAAGCCTCAGGAAGGAAAAAGTCATACTTTTTGGCATCTTTTAGCTTTTCGAAAGTCCGATTTTGGTCCCTCAACCCAAAGCCGGACAAAACAGGGTCCCTTAACTTTTCAAACCGTGCAGATTTCGTCCCCGGCGGGGTTTGGATGGTGGTTTTCGCTACAGTAACTCCGGTTTGCTACAGTGACTTTGGTTTCATTTTTTTCTTTTTCTTATTTATTTCGGCTGAATCTTTTTCAAAAAATCATAGTAAATCGCAGAAAATTCATAAAATAGAAAATCAATTTTGTTGGACTCCACATGAGTAGAGCTATGCAATGAATATATAATATGGTATACTTTAGTACAAAGTTTTTGCTAGAAGGTTTTGCCTTTTTCTTTTTTTATTTATTTGACTCAATCTTTAAAAATCTTAGTAAATTACAGGAAAAAATTATAAAATAAAAAATTCAATTTTGTTGGACTCCACATGAGGCGCGCAATAACACGAGACGTAGTTCTTTGTGGCTCTTTTTTTGGGTTAGGTTAGCTAGGTTTGTTTGGCCGACCGTCTGCACGCGTCAAATACACGAAGCCGTGAACCCGATCGATGGATCCCGGCCAATAAATTAAATAGTACACCTATATATCTTTATTGTGTAAATATGCTCATGTGGAGTCTAGCAAAATTGGTTTTTCAATTTTATGATTTTTTATAGTTTACTAAAAATTTTTAAAGATTGAGTGAAATAAATAAAAAAAGAAAAAGGCAAAACCTTCTAGCAAAAAACTTTATACTAAAGTATATCATCATATTATATATTCATTGCGTAGCTCTACATGTGGAGTCCAACAAAATTTGATTTTCTATTTTATGAATTTTCTGTGATTTACTATGATTTTTGAAAGATTCAAATTAAATAAACAAGAAAAGAGAAAAACTAAACTACGGTTACCGTAGCAAAACCGGCGTAAATCAGATGTAAACCCACCGGCCCAAACCCAGCCGAGGGACGAAATCTCGCACGGTTTAAAAGTTGAGGACCTATTTTGTCCGGTTTTGGAGTTGAGGGACCAAAATGGGACTTTCGTGAAAAGTTGGGGACCGAAACTAGACTTTTTCCCCTCAGAATCATGCAACCTCGGGAAATGCGGGGAGAAGAATGATATTACTTTTTTTTTTTTTTTTAGCAAAGCGGCCGGCCTCCATTAAATCACATTGTAAGAGTTACATACTCCATCGAGGCGACAAAACCAAACATAACGACCTATGGAGCTCGTAATATGGCTCCCTAGCTAGGTTATGAGCATCAACATTAGCACCTCTTCCTTCGTGGAACGAAGAACCGGCCGAGAAGCTGCTTTGACCTCCGCTGTTTATCTCTTGCACCAGCGGGCCATGCACGCCTAAACCTCCTCCCTGGATGGCCTTAACAAAGCACCCATACAATCGCTTGCCACTCTGAAGCTTTGAAAGGGACGGTCACTTGCCAATGCTAAGCCCTCGCGGCAAGTTCGCAACTTGCTATCTCAGATCAGAACACCCCTTCCAAGACGAGAACCGAGGCGCCAAGAAACCCGCCCGTCTCATCCCGGCGGCCACACCGCGATCGGCCCGAGGTGCATTCTTGGAAATAGCGGCGTTAACGTTAATCTTCCGGAAACCCACCGGTGGCTCGATCCACCGAGCTCCCGACGAACTCTTCTTCATTGGTACCTTCACCGTGGGGACAATCATATCGAGCTCCGGGGATAGGAAACGCCGATTTTAATTCATGAGTCGAGAGCGGACTCTGGAATTTGCTTTCATGCATAGCTTGCCGGGCATGCCAAATAGCCCGAGGCGCACCACCACTCTTGTCAACAATGAATGTTTGAGGCCCTTCATTGCCGACGAGCCAAACCTTTGCATCGGGGTATCGATCCGACTCGAAATTCTACGATTTCCTCATTCTCCAGGGGCCCAAACGCGATCGGCCAAGTTACATTCAAGGAGAGCATGTCTCCATGAATCCAAGCCACCACATAGCGAACATGTATCATTGACCGCCATATTCCTCCGGTGTCGACATCCTCCGTTGGAATAGAGTGTCGCACCAGGCGCCATAGAAAAACCCTAATCTTAGATGGAACTTTCACCTTCCACAACTCACCTTTCACCAGGCGCCATAGAATCCGTTACTGCACCTGGCGTTCTCGGACCCGGGCCTCCGAGTCGCGTTTCCTCCCCAGAGGCCCAATTTGGCCCAATACATCAGTACAGGTACAGCACGCACGCGGCACGCCCCTCCTCCCATCCGCGCCCTACTCCCGTAGACCCATACTGCTCGCCCCCAGTGGCTCGGGCACTCGGCCGCCGACCGCCGCCGTCGCCGTCGCCCGTCACCTCTGCTTTGCCGCCGCCGCCGTGTGCCCGCCGCAATCCCTCGCACGACCCCCGCACAACTAGGCATCGTGTCGAATCTCGATCACTGCCCCCCCGGGCGGGCTGATATAATCCAACGTTCACATATTTCAGAGCCGAAGGCTATGGCCCACTTGTCGGCAACTTGTCGCACATACTCCCCGTAATAATCTTCTCTATCGTTCGAATCCCCGTCCAAATCCGCATCGCTCCCAAAACCAGGAGCCTGCTGGATTTCAAACGCCTGATTCAAACGAACCGGACGTCCGGACCCCCCCTGTGCTTCGGCCACCACACTACTTCCCTCGCTCTCGCCCGCGCTCGCCGCCGCCGCCGCCGCTGGGCGGGGATGGAACCCCCTAATGGTGGACCGCGTCCACAGCAGCCTCCGCTTCTTCATGCACCGCAACGCCATATTCCTCTGCGAGCGCCTCTGCGCGCAGTTCCCCTCCGAGGTAGTCCTCCTTTCTCTCTCCCTGCTCCTCAACGACGCTAGTGTGGCTCGATTCGGTGTGATTGCGCGTGGGAATGGTACGTCTGGGGGTCGGATCGGGCGTGGGGCAGTGATTTGAGCGCGGGGGCTCCACCTCCGCTGTTCAGGTCGATTTAGTAGCTTTTTTTTTTAAGTAGCGGCTAGGGTTGCATTAGGAGTATAATGGTGAGATTTGGGTTATGGCTTATCTAGGCTTGAATTAGAACAACTCCTTATAGCTGCTGCAGGGTCCATAGTGAATTTGAACTGGAGTATCTTGCGTTTCATCTAGGGTTCGTAGTGAATTTGAACTGGAGTATATTGCACATTTCTTGTAGGGGTTCATAATGAATTTGACTGGAGAAGGTGACTTTCTGCCTAGATTTTTGAGGCAATGGCACAGGTAGAAGCTCTACTGATGTCAGTGCATAATGGGCTAATGGTTACAGTGACTTGTTATGCCTGCGGGTTCTTTTCCTAATCATAATCTCAGGGTGACAATATTTGTGAATCCTATGCTCACAACCTCACAGGACATGCTCACCCCTTTTTCTTTTCTTAACCTTATAATTACTTGAGAGTGTGGGTTTTAATTTTGATTCGGGTTCTTGATGTGGTTCATGGGTCTTCATGTGGGATGAAGATCAACACAGCTTGAATGCGTGGTTTCGGGTTTAAATTTTTATTTGGGTTTTCAATGTGGTTCATGGGTCTTTATGTGGGATGAAGATCAACACAACTTGAATGTGTGTTTAGTGCTTCATGCGTATGTGTTCAATTTCTTAGCAAATGTTACCTCACTGATTAACCTGAATGCTGTGCCTGCTTTTACTATTTTGTATATAAGGTTTTCTTTTTCATTTTAGTATAAAAGAAACACAAAAATAGGGCACAAGACAAAAGATAGAGTTAGGGGTAAACAGGAAAAGAAACCTTTGTTTCCTTTCCTGTTTACCCCTAACTCTATCAAAGGTTTCTTTTCCTGTTTACCCCTAACTCTATCTTTTGTCTTGTGCCCTATTTTTGTGTTTCTTTTATACTTGTTTCCTATGGGTTTCATCTCTAGCCTACCCCAAATAGCTTGGGACAAAAGGCTACGTTGTTGTTGTGTAATCCTTGCTCGTGAGAAATCTTATTTTACTTTTTATATATATATAGAAATTAAGTCCATTTGCAACATAGCAGTGTGCACTAAATGTTCTTTTCTCTACCTCCTCTGCACAGACCAATGTACAATTGTTAGCGACCTGCTACCTCCACAACAATCAGCCATATGCTGCATACCACATTTTGAAAGGTAATAGCATATGCTCACCGTGTAACACAGATATTGTATGAGAGTAGCTTGGATGGTTTATGTATTTTGTTTCTGATGTGATATGAAGGAAAGAAGCTGCGGAGTCCGGTACTTGTTTGCTACATCATGCTTTCGAATGAACCTCTTGCGTGAAGCAGAAGAAACTCTATGTCCAGTCAATGAACCAAACATGGAGGTATACATCATATTTTAAAATGATTTGTTTATGTAAATATCTTATCCATTGGCCTTTGCACAACAAATTAGTGTGTGAAAACTTGAGTTATTCTGTTTTTGTGTAGAAGGCAGTGTGGTATTATAGAAGCAAAGTATTTTTCGCTTAGTAATAAACTATATTAACAGCACAACATTCCAATGTTACTTGGAAGCACTACATTAGTTTGTCATGTGCGGGCGCACGTATGCCAAACGCGGGCGCGCCCGCGATGTATGCCGCGCCCAGGAGCCAGCTGCCGCTAGTGGCTAGGATGGAAAGTAGGATATGATTAGTTGTTGAAGGAGTGATTGGCTCCAATCGGTTGGGCCTTAGGCCATATATGCTTGTACCGGACACTTGAAAGGAATTAAGCAAGATCATTATCCCTAATCTCTCTCTCTCTCTCTCTCTCTCTCTCAACTAAGCAACTGCGTCGAGGGGCATAACCTCGACGGAGAAGACGACGGACGTGGCTACGAGCTCCGTGAGCCAGAGGGCCTCCTACCCTAGACGTCAAGGCCCTTGACATAGTTTGAAAATAAAATATTGATAACAATAGTTAGTTTCCTTATGGGGATTCACTTTTGCATAAAGGGAGGTGCGTGATTGGCTTGTGAACTAGAAATTCTATAGCTAGTTCAGTGAGAACATATACTGGATCCTTCGAAATAATACTGGGCCTAGTTGTTTTATTTTTGCTTGTGGTGTTTCATACCAAATTTGTTGCCAAGGCCAAAGCCATGTGTATGTTCGTTCCCTTCATTGTCAGAAGTTCTGGTTGTTTTATGTTATACGATAGAGGCATTAGTATTACAAGGTACATCTGTGCTTGCATTGCATGGATTGGCTTGAACTTTCTCTCTTTTTAATTTGTTTTTCTCCTGGGGCATGACGTTCAGCTGAGGTTGCTCACTGATTCTACAGGGGGTGAACTAGATAGTGAGAATAAAATCAATCACATCTTTGTTTGCTTTAATTCCTATATTGGGTTAGCTTGTTTCAAGTATTAGTTTCATCCTTCTGTAGGTTCCAAGTGGAGCAACAGGACACTACCTCCTTGGAGTGATTTACAGGTTTATTGTTCATGGCTTAACTGAATTCATGGTGCTGCATATTGTAATTTTTTCAGATTTTATATATTTATCATAACTGTGTGCAGGTGCACAGGCAGAATTTCAGCTGCAGCTGAACAATTTACCTAGCGTTGACTCTAGATCCTCTTTTATGGGCGGCATACGAGGAATTGTGTATATTAGGTTGGTTCATTTTACACCCATATATGAAGTTCTTGGTAGGTCTACACTAACTGTCAAATATTAGAACTAGTTCCATGAAGTATTGCCTCATATCTCAACTTTTGAAGGTGTAGAATTAGAAATGAAATGGTGATTTACTGATTTTGCAGAATGTGTGTTCCTGAATATGCTACATCTATGGATTTGAATATGGCCTTCATAGACATTTCCTCGTATATTACTGTCTTCTATGTTAACATGTAGAAATATGTTTGTTCCTGTAAAATCAGAGCAGTTGAGCATTACTGTGATAAATTCTCTATCTGGATGGATTTCAATCATCATCAGTTTGCTTGGTGTTCATTGTTTACTACTATACTAGCTCATTCCTGGTTTTCAGTATTTCTTTTTACCTTACCGTAGAAGTTACACAATGGTTCATTAAGCCTTGGTGTTTTGCTTGCAAGGATCATCCTCACTTAAAGTTTGAAGCCATAAACGTACATTAAAAATGTGTCTTCATCTTATAGGTATTGCTGAAGATACTGATGAGTGTTTTAGTGAATCGACTGCTCTACGTCTCCAGCAGGAACACACATCCACCTCTACTCTGGTGAAGTCGAACTTCGCCAATGAAAATCGAGTTCTACCATCCAGGGTCTCTGCAAGTCTTGGGGATATTAGTTTTAAGCAAATCAAACAGTTTCATGCTAACAACATAGCAGAAGTATCTGGCTATACTCATGTAAGACCAACTGCATTGCATGTGCAGAACAGTTCAACCTCTAACATGGCACAGTTTGACACTCCATCACCAACTGCAGCACAGGTCAGTACAACCTGTTTGATTCTTCACTTAAGATTTTCTGCCAATGTGCACCTAATAGGAAACTAAATGTAATCAGCAGTTGGTAGAACCATGTTAAAAAGCACTGGTATGCTGGTGTCTCTTATGTTTCCAATTATTTCACACTCTCAGATGGCTTGTTTTAGACTTTCGAGAATTGTCCTGACCCCAGAATTTTCTTCTTTTGTTCATCTATACTGACCCATTTATACCATTCCAAAATGTAAGTTGTTCTGGCTTTTCTAGGTGCATAGCTTTGGTTATGTATCTACATATACACTATGTCTAGTCTAGCTTTTGCTATGCATCTACATATACACTATATAGAGCTGTGTGGCATTGTTGCTTGCTTGATCATATCATAATTATTGTGCATAGTAGTTGGTTTTCTATTGCACTGAGGGAATTATAGTGTCTTAACTGTTGAAATGTTCTATACAATTTTGAATAATTTTGAATCAGTTGTGCTTGGCTTGACAACTTAATTTATTCAGTTATGATATTATTTTACTGTTTGCTGAGTTCCACTTTACTTAATTTAATTATGCAGACTTCTAGTATCATGCCACCACCACTCTTTAGGAATGTCCATGCTTATCAGAATGCAATAAGTGGCGATGCTCCTACGAAACAGAAAGCTAATGGAGTAAACCAGACACTTAGAAGGAAACACATGGATGAAGCAAGGCTAAAAAAGGTTGGGGTCTTTCATTTGATTGCTATCATTAGATGCTACTTGTAACTTCTGCACCTGCCTGTTTCCTAGTCTTTAGAACCTCCATGGTTTTCACATGATTTTTAATGGCCTGTCTATCACTATAGTTTGCATTTCTCCCCTGACTTTTATCTCAAAAAGGATGTCAGAGTGACATATGTGTTGGTTTATGTTTATTTTACTTATGGCATGTTGATATTTTCCACTTGCTCATACCCGACCATGAAATGTCAATTCCTTGAAGTTCTTGTAAACTAACATCACAGTCCTGGATTCGTTGTTATCATCTATTACAATAGTAGTACATAGTGTCGTTAACTCAGGATCAGTCATGTCTTGAGTTTGGCTGCACTGCAAGTAGCTTCATTCTTCAGTTCTAGTGTGCCATTTGTGACCAGCAACAAACAATGGCCTCAAAAACTCAGAATGCCTTATAATACCATTCGTCTTGATGATGTTTACATAATGGTTAGATCATTGCCATTCTTGTGTTTACATACTCTTTTGAACATTCTCTGTACCTGCAGTGTTGCACACAAAATAGAGTGTTTGGGGTAGCATGAAGCCAACCATTATAAAATTTGGTTAAATTGCTCTCTACTTTTGCTAAGTTTTGGGGTAGCCAGCCAACCATTCTAAAATTTTGTTAAATTGCAGTTTCATTAAAAAAATGCTATGTTTAATTTTTTTTTGTAACAGAAAAAAGTGTTCTTGTGTTTTTAGAGAGACTGATGTTGTGCTGATGTCAAAGGCATAATTTTTTTTTACTGGAGGGAGTACAACACTGAAAATGATTGATATAGTCCTAAGTCTATTTTTGTATTGTTTCTTGTAGTCACAAGTCCATCTTGTCTTTCTTGTGATATAATACACAATGGTAGTAAAACTATGTAATCTGTACTTACGTTGAAGGTCTTTATTTTCTTAAGGATATGTTTTATTGTTCAGTAGATTTGAGATCTATCTGTAAACCCCCTTTATACGCTTTTCTGTTGATATTTTCTTATGGTGGGGCCGCACCACCGGTATGTGTTTAGTTAAAGAAAAGAAACAAAAATATGTAGGTGTTAGCATACTTTTTTTACACAACGGTTAACCCGAATTTCTTTAAGGTGTTGACATACCTGCCTTGCATTATGGAAGAAAGCTACAAAGACAAAGAAAAAGGCTCCCACATTCACTCCCAATCCTTTTGCTATGCATTTATATGGTCCTATATATTATTGCATACATTGCACAATTGTATTGATATGGAATACCCTGATGCATCATTCTGGCTCCGCCACTGTTGGTGATATTAGAATTGATGACTTTTTTCAGGTTTCTGGAAGGTTGTTTAATAGTGATTCAACTTCAATACCTCGAAGAAGTGAAAGACTTAAAGATACATCAACAAACTCAAATTCAAATGCCTCTCAATTTGGAGGGAATGGAACAGGTCATTCGCCAGGTAAATTGCGAGTAAACTCGTCCACACCATCAAAACTGTGTCCAACAGCCATACGTTCCGTGCAAGTTAGGAAAGGAAAACCACGGGCTACAGAAAATTTTGATGAAGGTGATTATCATTTCAATGTGGATAATTCATCAAATTTCAGAATAAATGCAGGCAAATTTGGCTTGTGTGTTTTTATATAGCATTGATCAGGATGTATTGGCATATTTTTACTGGATATTATTATCAATTATTAGTTTACATTAGACATTTATCTCATCATATTTGGTAGTAGTAGTAGTATTTTGTTTTTCTTCTACCATATATATGGTTGTCATTTTTTTAAATTTCTGTTATGGTACCAGGTTTGTAGAACTTTTTTAGGATACTTTTGCTTTGCTAACAAATGTATTTTCATCTATGGTTCTTAATATAGGGATTTCTCCTTATGCTGATTTAGAAATGAACTTCTTATTCATACTTTAAATACTATGTCATTATTAGGATAAAATACTGAAGCAAAGCCCTTTTTTCACCATTAATCCTATTTTGATATCACCCCCCCCCGGCATTTAGAGTACTAAATGTATCCATTGCCCTGTGACTAGATTATCTCCAACACTTTCGCCTTAGTGTTGATACAATATTATTTGGTAAATGTATTGCTTTAGTTCGGGCCCTTTTGCATTAGGTGTCAATGTATGGATGAGCTTTTTTTTTTTTTCTCAACTGTCTTTATGAATGATGATTCTTTTTAAATTTAGGAAGTAGATATGAAGTCATTGATGAAATGTGCACAGACAATATATCAGGAACTTCATCTTTTGTAAGTACAGCTGATGGAAGATCCTTTGAGGAAGATAAAGCTGAACGAATTCTGTTGCAAGACAACAAATTGGCACTTGGTATTAGGGAGCTATTGGGACTTTTCCGAACACTCGGGGAAGGTTTTAGGCTTTCTTGCTTGTTTAAGTGCCAGGTATGATATAGTGTGTTTAGCTAAAGATGGTGACTTTGTACCCAGTGATACCACTGAACTTTTTTCATTACTAATTGTTCAGGAAGCATTGGAAGTCTACAGAAAACTCCCTGAGTCGCAGTTTAACACTGGATGGGTTCTATGCCAGGTGAAGTCAGTGCCAGATGATTAGAGAAATCCAAACATGCTTTTGATTCTTGTAATGAAGGAACTGCTGCTGACATTATTTGCTGGAGTACATCTTAGCCAGGAAATTAACATTTAAACTTTGTAGGCAACTTTGTTTTCTTCCTTTGTATCCAAAATTGTAAATTAATTTTAGTGAACCCGATGACATAACGAAGTTATATGGTGTCTAATTGTTAGGTGATTATAGTTTCTATTTTCCTTTATCAGCTTCTTTTAGTCAATTTGGAATTGGCAGTTTGTTAACTTAAAACTCAAGCACCAACCTTTGTTAATGCAAGTGACGAGTCCCTTAAGCATGCCAATACCATACATTTTAGTCCTTTCAAAAAAAATGTAATGTCTTGTAATCTCTTGTTATACATTAGGTATTACATATATGAATGTAAAGAAAGTTCTGTATATTCAATTCTTTTGACAAGCAAATGCCTGTGGCTTATTTTTGTTTTGGTCGACTATGCAGGTTGGTAAGGCATATTTCGAATTAGTTGATTATTTGGAAGCTGATCGTTACTTTGAATTGGCACACCGACTATCGCCTTGTACGCTTGATGGAATGGACGTCTATTCTACTGTTCTTTATGTAAGAATCAGTGTGTTGGGCTTGGCTAAATTTATTGGCACATTTATCTCCAAGCTCACACGTGTCTTATGCAGCATCTGAATGAGGAAATGAGACTAAGCCACCTTGCTCAAGAGCTTATTTCCATTGATCGACTATCTCCTCAAGCATGGTATGTATATTTTTATCTCAGAAAGAGTGAATGTTTGGGCCTTGTCTTGTGACAGTATTTTGATTCTTGTGACACATTTTTTTCCTTTTTTTGTGTGTGTGCTGGGGGAGGAGGGGGGTGATGGGGATAGGTTATTGTTCTTGGTTTTGACTATTTAGATGCAGTCTTGGTGCAAAACAGATGAATGTGTCTAGGCCACAATCGCCTTTAGTCTGAAAGCTGGGCCCTCATGTCTCATTTTCTAATGTATCTGTCTGGAATGTGCAACAGGTGTGCAGTGGGCAATTGCTTTGCCTTGAGGAAAGATCACGAGACTGCTTTGAAGAATTTTCAACGTTCAGTACAGCTTGACTCAAGATTTGCATATGCTCACACTCTATGTGGTCATGAGTATGTTGGCTCTCACAAATATTCTATATGTTTTTATTTTCATGCTCCAGATCTTATAACTGGTGCAAATCTGAAGCTACATCCTGAAATTCATATTGGAGACAGTCATTTCAAAATTTCTAATTCAATCCCATTCCTTGAAACTGTAGGTATTCTGCATTGGAGGATTATGAGAATAGTATCAAATTTTACCGATGTGCACTGCAGGTAGATGAAAGGCACTACAATGCCTGGTATGGCCTTGGGGTGGTATATCTTCGCCAGGAAAAGTTTGAGTTTGCTGAGCATCATTTCAGAAGGGCATTTCAGATAAATCCTCGCTCTTCTGTGCTCATGTGCTATCTTGGGATGGCGTTGCATTCTCTTAAGGTTGATATCATTGATCGACAACAATAGACTACTCCCTCTGGTTCCAAATATAGGTTGTATAGTAATAGTCTAAAAGCTACTTACATATGGAACCGGATGGAGTACTTCTCTATTTCTTTTTTCCCCTTTGAAATCTTAACTGGACAATGATTGAATGTGTCTGGATTCAAACTTGTCAGAGGAATGACGAGGCATTGGAAATGATGGAGAAAGCTATAGCAGCTGATAAGAAGAATCCACTGCCCAAGTATCAGAAGTCCTTAATCCTTCTAGGTCTGCAGAAATATCAAGAAGCTCTGGATGAGTTGGAGCGTCTAAAGGAGATTGCACCTCATGAGAGTAGTATGTATGCACTGATGGGAAAGATTTACAAGCAACTCAATATTCTTGACAAAGCTGTTTTCTGCTTTGGCATTGCCCTGGATTTGAAACCTCCTGCTGCTGATCTTGCTATAATTAAGGTACAGCACAATCTCATTTTCCATATCCCTCCTACCGCTATCCACCCTCTTTTTCTGTTCTTAATTTATCTTTGTATATCTTCATACACTGGGTGAGGCAACCATTGACTGCAATTCATCTGTTATCACTATTGTACTGTTCATGTTATATGAACACCATTTGCGATTGACTCACTCTGTTCCAAAATATTGGTTGTTCTGATTCATACTAAGTAATGTTTCTATAGCTGTGCCCAAGGTTTCAGGAAAACAAGTTTGTAGGAAATATATTGACATCTAACAATATGAAATAAAGAAATATATCATGGTGGATTTAATGGACTAAATTGATATTGTATAAATTGGTGCATTTTTCCTATAAACTTTGTGAAACTTAGGTTAAGTTTGACTTTTGGGAAAACGAAAATGGCCTACGTTTTGGAAGAGTGATAAATGACTCTGACTTGCTTGTTTGATGTTTGGCAGTCCGCAATGGAGAAAGTACATCTCCCCGATGAACTGATGGAGGATGACCTGTAAGTTCACTCAAGCACAGTGAGAAAAGAACATTTACTTCGGGTCCATGATGTTCTGCTTGTGCTTTGTGTTCCTGGCCTGCTTGGGCTTCTCTCCAGTTTTGTAGATTTAGTTGTAGGCTGTAATCAGAGAACACATTCGCAGAAACTGCTGTAGTTTAGGTCTCTGTACAAGTTGAGCATTGGCGAAATGACGCCTGTACCATTATACAGTTGTAAGATTAACAAAAGAAATCGTTGTTAGATAACAGAAATAATCAAAGGATGAGGATCCTGCTGATTCAAGCAGATTGTTTGTTGCGTCTACCAACCTTTTAAAGTTGTCCCAATTCAAATGTTGAAAACTTTTCTGCGCAATTAAATCGAATTGAGAAGGGCAGGGCAGGGGGAGAAAAGAGGATGTTTCCTCGAGTCAGCCTATCCACCCACCATACTGACAAGTTGATGCGCAGCCGAGTTACATCTCTTGACAACATCCCACCAGCAGGCGAGTCCACGGTTGACGAGAGAATAGCTTGTTTCAGCAAAGAGGAGTCCATCTCTAACTGGATCCGCGTTGCGTTATCCCATGATCAGTCGCCAATTCTAGCGTCCTCACACAAAGCCATTGTATTTGCTGTGAGCATGTCCTGCACGACCCTTGCCTCAATGGCATTCCCTCAGTTCCCTGATGATGAAACACCAACCGTTTCTGTCGCCTAAATGAAAGCTCCATCAGAATTTGCCCCAAAGGCGGGGCTCTCCACCCAGGTTTACTGTGCTCCTTCCATCCCGCCACTACCACACTCGACCATTTCCATTGGAAAATCAATCATAATGTTGGCACACTCGTATTCTTTCAATGGCAGCACCTCCTGAGCAAATTCTATTTGATACATGTGGTAACAACAAACCTCTCCGATCAAAATGCCAAGCCAGAGTGCCCTCGCGTGCCGGGTTTGTTGATGTTGTCTGGATGTGCTGCTCATCTTCCTCCCATAACCCTTATCGCACACCACACAAGTCGTATGTAAGCAATATGTTGTTTTATTAGCCGGCAGGTAGGGTAACGCCATTGGGTCTGTTGGGCTGCCTGTCTTACCGTCTTCGCCAACAGCGGTATGTATCTACTGTTGGTAGTGTTCTTTTTGTGTCTCGGAACATAATTTCTCAGCGGCACCGGCAGCTTGCATAAAATTTCACATCTTGGCATCTTGTTGCAGCCAGAAATGCCACTGCCAGGGGTTGCGTTCGCGACTTGGGAAGAATCGGGTTGGCGACCCAACCAAATGGCATCAATCCTTGTAAATGCCAGAGGTAGCGTTCGCGTCATGAGAAAAAAACCCTCTGAATGCCATTACGTTAACAGATCCAAATTAATCAACCATGCAATAAAAACAGCATTAGGTTGTTAAGGCAGTCACGTACGAAGCAGAGGGTGGTAACCATTGTGGTGACAAGTAGGGACTCGTTAGAACATGTCCAAACGGCAGCATTTTAATATTAAGAGTAAATATCCAGAACTCCAGCTTGAAACTAACAGAAACAGCTTTGTTCACATCGCCAAACTTAAACAAAAATGCCTGTTGCAGGACTACAGGTAATGATAAATGCCATAGCACAAGTACTGATAGCCTCATAAGATAACCACTACTTCGATGGGACTAAACTTTACTCGTCATCCTCATCATCATCATCGGCACCACCAGAGGCGTTGAGTTGGTTGAGCCTTTCAACGAGGCTGGCCTTCCTCTGCTCATATGTCAGCTTCTTGGCGTTGTACCTGAAGCAAAAGGCAGGTCAGGGCAGAGCAAATGATAAAATTATGCTGGCCAAAGTATGTATATAGATATAAGTAGCTACTATACCTCTTGTGCTCCTTTGGTGGCTGCTTGGTTGATTTGTGCACAGAAGGATCAGCACGGATGGCAGCATGGACCTTCTTGTACAGAGCTTCCATGTCCTCAGCCTCAATTCCCTTCTTAATGTACTCACTGAAGTGAGCCTGGAACTTCTCTGGCTCCTCTTCAGCTAGGTTCTGGGGACATGAAAGGCAAAACAGTGAAATCAATGAGAACCAGACTCTAGTCTTATATTGTCCTCATGTAGGACAGTAAACAAATTCTGAAACAAACTTAGATATCACAGTAACAAAGGAAATTGATGGGATAAGCAGCAAGCACAACTCACCTTCATGTAGTCAGCAACATGGCCACCATAGATGTACTTACGGTGAATATCAGCATCCAGGTTCTTGTCATCCTTCTTGAACCCAGCAAACCTCTTCTCACTGTGAGGAATATCCAGGCCACCATCCAAAGCTCCCTACAGCAACAAAATACAACAGATGTTAAAACCCCAGAAAGATGTAAAATCAGCAACCAATAGATGGCTTGTACAGCAAGCTCATGTAAAAAATGATTATTCTTGATGAGATAAATACAAACATGATCCCCCCAGTATAACATCATGATAACAAAAGGAAGATATATACCTTGAGGGCACCAAAGACACGGTTCCCTGTTGTAGTCCGGATAAGGCCAACATCCAAGAGAGCACGGAAAGGCCTCCTCTCATCAGCTGGCTCAACAGAGAAGTCCTCACCAGTGGCCTGATGAACAGAAAAGAAACATTAGATATGGCTAGTCAATGCAAAAAAAAAACAATTAATCCTTTGCTGAATTTGTACCTCGACATTGCCCTCATACTCCTGATCCAAACCACGGATCTTGAGCACACGGCGAGCCAACAGAAGGCCAGTGCAGTAGGCTACAAGATGGGTGTAAGCAGTTGAATTAGAGAACATGTAAATACATTTTGTGGTACAAAATGCAATTTAGACATTTCCAGAGAAAAATTTACCAGCTGCATAGTTGGTCAGACCAACTTCAAGACCATATCGTGGCAACTCATGTGAGTAGGCAGAAGCAAGAACCATATCACCCGTTATACTAGCAGAGATGATTTGTGCTGTGATGTCCTTGTTGGTCTAAGGGAGTCTAGTTAAGAGATACAATATAGGCCTCTAGAAAAGTATATACTATAGTAATAGGCACAAACCAGATGATCAAAGAAAAAAGGTAAGAATAAAGGAATTAATTAAAGGATACAAATCTCACAACAAATCTGTATTTGGGTGTGTTGTACTTGTTCTTGTCTTGGTTAATCAGCCTTATCCTGGCCCTGTAGTCAGTCTTACCAGCTGAAACAGGGTAAATAGAAACAGACTATTAGTCAGACAGGAAATATAAGAAAAATGAGAGCATGAAGAGAACAGACTAAACATACCACGCCTTCTCTTGAACTTCACTTGGAAACGCTTGAAGTACGCATTGGTCTTCTGGGTCTTGACAAAACCACCCTGGAGAGAGAACCAAAAGGCACATAAATAGTTAAATACACTGTCAAGTATACATACAATGGAACTCACTAATTTGCCAGTCAAAAACTACTCAGCTGAGTGACTGATATTCAAACAATCAAACAATGCAACTAATGCATATTTATCAAGAGTCACAGCTCCATTAACAATATAGATAGATGATGAAAACATTCTACCAATAGTCCAATAATTGCCTAGGAACCGGTGACACAACATCATATCTCGCTCCCATGGCACATCAAAAAAATTAATGGATAGAAAATCCGAAGTTATGCACAGGTATAAAAACAATTAATTATATCCACAGTAGTGTGCAGATCTACTAAACCTAACAGAGTTTTAACCCAGAATCCTGTGAACTAAAGGATAAGAAAAAACAAAATGACATGTATTCAAATATAGATCCTAAACCCTTCGCCCAAACATTTCTTGTTAACATAAAAAAATAAATATACAAGGCGAAGCCCATCCAATTTAACTTCTTCTACCAAAACATCGATCTCAGAACGAGCTCGCTAGCTGCCACTGCCGCAGCCAGCGTCCTCACCCATCGCCGCGCTAACTCAACGCGGCGGACACCTACGCCTTTGCCGCTCCAGTCCCTCCACAAATGAACAAACCTACCCAACTAAACGCTAGTGGCACAAGCATGGACGCAGCAACCGATTCGAGAAGCAGGAACGTAGCGGGAGGGCTCGAGATCTTACCATCTCGGTCGCCTGCGGTGGCTGTCGAAGCAGCTGCGGCGGCGGCTTCTCCTGGCGGGCGAGAGGGTGGAGGCTGCAGGAGAAGGGAAGGGTTTATAAGGGCGGCTCCTGCTGCCCTTTTAACTCTGGAGAAACCCTAGCCGGTGGACGGACGGATAGCACCTTGTCGATGGGATGGATGGCCAAGATCGGTTTGAGCGTGCTGCTGGCATAAATGGGCCTTTGGGCTAGAATATAGAGGTATAATCAGTTAATGGATTGATGGGCCTGTGCTTTTTCTTTTTCTTTTTTTGTACGGGGACTATTTACAGGAGCTACACTCTGACGACCTTTTTTTTTTCTCTGAAAGTTGGATTATCAATTTTCTACATAATAGCTAAGCTATGCATGGTGTTCCTCGTTACATTCTGCTAGAACTTTTTTTTTGTTTTTAGAATTTTCTAGGTGCTAGAATTTGTTTTATCGACATTTTTTCGGTACGTTCACAAACAGAGTGCCCTAGCAGCAAAAATGAGGGCTGAACGGCAGAAGCTCATTCATGTTGTATTTCTGGGTGTATTATGTGCATATTTTTCATGTGTAATATGTGCATATTTTAAATTTTATTTTCTTGCACTCCCCATTCATGTTGGATTTCAAGGGTGTCAACACCACCTTTGAGTTTCCTATTCATGTCTTTGTGGAGAGTTTACGCTCTATAGAATCTCTAAGCATTATTTTTGTTCCTAGTCATCATGCAATCAAGCTATAGGGATCTCATTGAACCCAACATTTACCATATACACAGAGCACGTGCGATTCATAATGCCGAGAGGACATCATTTATACTCCAGGGCATTTTTTTGTTTTCATCAATCAAATTACTAGTGAGACAATATCTAAGCACTTCAAAATCTTTATAATAGTCTCATTTTCGTTCCCAAGCCAAATAAAAACTGACATTTTGCCACAAACAAACACATGAGCACCAAATGTCGGCCAAGAGATGAGTCGACGATCCTAGCTGAGGTTTTGATAAGCAATTCCACCCAACCAATCTATCAGAGTTTAACTTATTTTTAAGAGCCAGCCTCACTACAGAAAGAAAGCAGCAGTGCCCTCCCGAAGGGAAACATTTGGGCCATTTGAGCTCAACACAAAGCAAAACAAACTAGGGTTTGCTCTAACAATCTTGTATAGAAAAGAAGGGATTACAACTAGTAACTCAACCTCAAAAGGGCGAGAGTTAGATTTGATCAGTTAGAAATCTCAAACCAAGGCAAATCCCTTCATTGAAGTGAGCTAGCTCCCAACATGGTCTCATGGAACTTTAGAAATCGATAATATGAGGAAACGGATGCTCCAAAGAGACATAGTGGAAAAAAAAGTCTAGGTAGAAGGGGCGGTCGTCGCTGAGCACCTTTCTTTCCATTTTTTTTCTTTTTCTTTTACCTTTCTTTCCATTTTTCAAAAAAAAAGGGTGAACATCTTAAGGCAATTCTCGTGGGCTTAGTCGCACAATGGATTGTAAATGCAAAATGGCCCAACTCCCAAGCCTACCTAATTAATAAAGAGCCGCATTGAAATTTAGCAGTGAGCCGCGTTGAAATTTAGTAGTGTAATGTGTGATGCAAATGACCACTGTTGCTCGTGGCCAAATGACATTTGTGTTGTTCGACTCATGGTTTCTACAGCTAATAAGCCAGCTGGTGTTGTTTTGTGACGAGAAAAACACTGTAGCAAGGCTTATAAGCAGAGTTGATAAGTTTAAGCGAACATGATTATTGTTATCGCCAGCATTTGGTATAGCTCACGTTGATGTGCAGAGATCTTTCATGCTTCGCCGTGACGAACGTGTTGTCACTGCCCAACCAACCACCAGCAACGGAACCAGTGAAAAAGCTCAAAGCAGCCAGTAGACTAGACACTGAGCGATCATCGTGCCAACTGGGCACCCATCTGAACATGTGGCGCGTGTACCTCTGTGCCGGGCCCACCGCCGCCACCTCGACGCCGACGAGCCTGCCACACCACACGCCGAATCTCTGAACACCAATCCGCGCAATCCGAACCCCCGCCTCGCCGTCGCACCGGCTCCACTCGTCCCGGATCAACCACCTCCCTCCTCCACAGCCTCCCCTCCCGCGCGCCGCGACACCGGCACACGTGCCCGTCGTCCCGCGCGACCTCCAACTCCAAACAAACCAACCAACCAGCCAGCGACCGTCCCGCCCCGGCCGCCGCGACCGTCCCTCCTCGACTCGAGGCGGGCAACGAAACGGATGGGAGCAGCAGCCTGACGTGATGAGCCCGCCTGCCGCCATGCTGCTGCCCGTCTGCTCCGCCGCGCCCAGCTGCTCCCCCTCTGCCCGGTGCGGCCTTCATTCGTTCGCCGGCGATCAGCGGCCGGTCCGTACCCATTTTATTTATTCTGCCGCCTTCCCGGGCGCTGATTGCCCTTGCTTGTTGCTGCTCGGCAGGTGACGGCGACGCACGTCGTCGCGCGGGTGCCGCGGAGGGTGGACGTCGGCGCCGCGCTCAGGTCCTACGCCGACCCGCTCGTCGCGCAGGTGCCCGACCGTCCGCCGCTCGCCGACTCCTCCATCCTCTCCCCTACACCGCCGCGCCGGACGACATCGCGCGAGCCTTCGGCGCCCCCGCCTCCGAGCTCCCGCCGCTCCCCAGCGCCGACCCCAGCCCCGGGCTATGTTGCACGGCCACCGACCAGCCGCTGACGGCCGTCGCGGACCTGGCCGCTCCCGACCAGGTAGCCGCCGCCGTGGCCAACTCGGCCCCCACTGACGCCGCGGAGCGGGCTCTGTCGGACGCGCCGTTCCCCAGCACGTTCCCGTCCGACGCGTCCGAGGTCGAGGACTCCGTGGCCAGGCTCATCGATAAGGTCGGCAAGCAGGTCTTCCAGGCGGAGGACGCGCTCACCGAGGCCTACGACAAGCTGAGGCTGTCGGCGTACGACGCGCTCGGTGCGTGGAGGAAGACGGTGCGCGACACCATCGGTGGGCTCAAGGCGTCGGTCGACGCCGGTAAGGAGCAGGCCACAGGAGGGGTCACGGACGCTTCCGGCGCGTTGCAGGCGAAGTTGGCCGGAGCTGGGGCTGTGGCTGTTGATGTTCTTAGGAAGGCGATTGTTGCAGCCGAGGATTCATTGGGCAGTGCAGCCACATTCGTTGTGTATTCTTATGGGTCTGCCAAGGAGTCTCTGCCACCAAATGTTAGAGATATTTTGAGCTCGTCCGAGGAGAAAGCTAGTCTAGTTTTGAGACCGATCGGAAATGCTCTACAACAGGTATGTACGGTGGACCAAGAACCTAATTGTTTCACTTGTTCTAGTCATTAACTTCACTGCTGTTCTCAGTGGGATGCTAAACAACAATGAATGCTCCACAGAGAAGTTCATTGTTGAAGTAGACACTGATAAATTTTACTGCGTGCTGTGATTCAGGTATATGTAATTGTTGAAGGTGTTGAAAAGAATGTTGGTTTGGATCCAAGTGATCCTATTGTTCAATTGGCAGTTGTGCTTGGAGGTTCAGTAACAATAGGGTAAAGGAAGATTTCTTTGTTTGGCCTACAAAACCTCTAGTTGCACCTAATTATCAAAGCTCCTTCTAATTTTGGCTACATTGTAGGACAACATACTGGTTGTTCACATACGGTGGTTATTCTGGAGACTTGTCACCTGAATCAGCATTCGAGTTACTGAAAAATGATGGCAAAGCCGTACTTATTGATGTTCGGCCTGAGGCAAGATATTGTAAATCTCACTGGCCTTTTTCTTTCTTTCGTGCCCCTTTTCATCTGAGCTCTTTCTTTAACCCAGTCTGTAATACTAGAAGGGCTTGTTTAGTCATCTTTTGTGCTGCTGGTTCAGTACAAAAAATACTGCCAAACTATTCAAGGCAAGATATTGTAAATCTCATTGGCCTTTTCTTTCTTTCATGCCCTGTTTCCTTAGAGCTCTCCTTTGAATCCATGTCCTAATACATAGCATTTCAAATTGCTAGAAACAATTATTTAGTAGCCACTGTCTTCTTGCCTGAGTGAAATTGTTTATTGCATTCCTTTCATGCTCTTTATTTGTTACTGAAATATTGAAGCTCTTTTGTCATGTTTTCTGTAGCGTAGGATAATAGAAGATTGCATTTCTCAAGCTCAGTATTGGATTATGTTATGTAGGATTTGAGGGAAAAAGATGGTGTTCCTGATCTACGCCTTGGGGCTAGGTCTAAATATGCAAGTGTAGATTCACCAGAGGTATGTCGTATTTCATCAAAAGATCTTCAGTGGTACTTGATTTTCTTTTAATTTGGATACATTTTTGCAGAGAAAGAATTATACTTGCCTGTTTTAAACTTTTTTTAATCATTAGCAAAAAAACAACTCTTATGTAACTCTCCTTGCTTGAATTCTGAAGGGGATAAAATAACCAAAACAAATGTTCATTGATGATTACTTCATTTGATTTTATTCCTTAGATCAAAGGCCCGGTTAAGAGTATGCTTAAAGGTGGAAGAGAGGTTGATGATGCCTTACTGGCAGTTGTCATCGAAACTTGAAATTGGTGAAGGTATGCTGTTAGAACTGAGGCATAAACTTTGTACATGCCTTTCGATATTTCTTAACAATAAGTTTAGTGCTTTCATCACCTGCCACTGTAGGGTAATTCAAAGGTCATAGTTATGGATTATAATGGAGCTCGATCAAAAGCCATTGCTAGGTTACTGAAGAAGCTCGGCGTGCAGGCAAATTTCGAGTGCTTTGGTCTTCACCAGTACTGCATTGGCATGCATTATCTTATCTCCCCTGTCTTACTTTGAATGTTTGGGTGCAGCGGCCTTACCTTGTTAAAGGTGGTTTCCAAGCATGGTCAAAGAACCTTCGTGTCAAAAGAACTGAAACCTGAGACCGCATTAACGTCAATAAATGAGGTAAAAAGAATCAAAACCAGAAACTCACCTGTTAACCAAAGGATATTGCGCCAGTTTTAGTAATCTCGTTTAGTTCTTATATTCTTTTAAGATCATGTTTTTACCATTTTATCACTCAGCCAGTATCATTTGTATAGTTCATAGATGTTAGCTGTTGCGGGCTTTAACATGTTTCATAACTTAATGATCTACAAAAATGTACCTCGTTATTCTCGATCACCCACACTATTGTCTCAAAATGTGCAGGACGTTGAGGAAATCATCGGACAAATAAATCCCACCCCAACTCTTGTGTTTGGATCTCTTCTGGTAGGTCACTAGTCTTATTCTCATTTATTGCCTGTTATTCATGTTGGCACAATGTATTGCTGTTCCTGAACATTTTTGCAACTAATTTTCTATTATATTTGGTAAGACCTTGTGCCTTTAAAAGTTCAAGTGTACATACAACACAGAGGACCTTTTGATGCATTATTTTTTCACGGAAATTATTGGATGCATTTTTTTTTTTCTTGACAATATTGTCTCTTTTTTTTCAACAGGGCCTCTCAGCACTTTCCTATGCTTTACTTGGTAAGTGTGTAAGTAAATTATGTTGTTGTCTGGTTCATACTTTGTATATTGCTTGGTTAAGACTTACTAGGAATTAAAATGCCTGCATGATACCAGAACAGTAGGCTCTCCTGAGACCAACTTAAAGAACTAGTCCTTGTGTTCCTAAACGTTCAATGGAAGCCACATCCTAAACACTTGTTTTATCTTTTTTGAGAGGATATACTTGCATTGATGCAATACTTGTCGCTGGAATCTGGCTAGAAGAAATATGTATACCTGTTTTGAATTTTTTTTTTTATGAAGTAGCTGGATTAGAATATTGATTTTGGTTAACTGACTATATATCACTATGTCCGCAGAATGGGAGACGACTTTGCAATACATCGCTGTTTTAAGTGTTGGGCTGGTATGTAGTACGTTTGACAGATAATTTATTTGTTTATTCAATATATGGATGCATCTGCGTCTCAGGAAAAAAAAAAAAATACATGTATATGCATTTCTGGAAAACACTAATATAACTGGGCACATCTACATTACTGTTAACTACAAAATATAACGATTTTTGCGAAATGTGGCAGCAACACAGTTTGCCTGATATTTTCCTTTAATTCTGGATAGACTATCTACTTGCGATTCTCTACATATGAGCGCTCTGAGGACTTGGAGCAAGACCTAAAGTAAGTTACCCTGAATTCCTTTTTCTTCGTGTTTGCATCAAAGTTTCTGTTTTTATTGTTTTAAGTTTAGGAATTGGCTCTTGATGAACAACGAAAAGATGATTACAAGTTCCCCTCCTCCTCTCTTGGCCTAGGCTGTTGCTGTCTCCAGTAAGAGTAGGCGCAGACGCCGTGTCATGGGCAGCTAAGAAGATAGAGCCAAACAAGGTGGGCCTGCCGACATCCCCCTCAACGACGGCGGTGAAAGACCGGGTTCTCCAAGCCGCGGCGAAGCACGAGTCGCAACCATCGGACACCGAAGAGTCGTCGGCCCAAACAGCCGAGGCATGACGCTCTGAGAGGTGGGGAGCCAGTCGAGTGGATGAGCGCAAGAGGTTTCTGTTGTAATTTGTGAATTCGATGTCGTTTTCTTCTGATGTAAGGAGTTGGTTTTGAGTCACTGTAAAGCAGCTGTAAAATGATTGTGTGAGCAGCATCTGTAAGTTGCCACCAACTTGTGTGTGTGTAGACTATAGAGAAAGAGGTGTCAATGTTAATTCCGGAGCCTGTCTTAGCTTTCTACGATCTTGCCCGTCTGGGTGAGGGTGAGTTCAGTAAAAATGGTTCGTGGTCCAAGTCCAGTTCAACTACTTGGCTGTCAGGTTGAGCTACAACCTCTGCTGGTATACGGAAATTAAATCCTGAAGTACGGCTGTTTTAAACCCCATAGTACCTGCAGAAATGCTGCTCGGTTAAATGGGAAATTAAATCCCGATCACTTTGGACCTGGGTCTGCATTTCAGTTGGACTTGGGTTGCATTTCGCCATTCAGTTTACCCAACGGCTCGCTGCTCGCATAGGATCCCAGCCCCAGTCAACTTCTCCAGTAGGCGGCGGCAACGTCTCTCTTCTCACCCCAGTGGACCCCTACGCTCCCCTCCCTCCGGACCCCACCCACCAGACTAGCCGTTGCCCCTCGCGGCCTCACTCCTCGCCGCCGCCGCTGCCGCCCCCAACCCCAACGGCCAAATCCTCCGCCCCCGCGGGCATAAGTAGCCACCACTCCGCCGCTCCCACTCCACCACTCCAAACCTCCTCTCTCGATCTCGATCCCGCTCCCTCGCCGGCAAGCCAGCTCATCCATCCCGCTCCCTTGGCAGGCTTCCAAGGACCCAACCCAACAGCTTCCGAGCGAGTCAGTCCGGCGGCGGCGATGGCGGGGAAGTCGCACACGCGCAAGGCGTTCCACCTCTGCAACTACATCCTCCTGGGCGCCGCCTCCGGCTGCATCTTCCTGACGCTGTCGCTGCGCCTGCTGCCGTCCCCGTGCGGCCTGCTCCTGCTCTTCCTCCACGCCCTCACCGCCGTCTTCTCCGCGGCCGGCTGCTCGGGCTCCTTCACGGCGCCCGCCACGCCCGCGCAGTGGCACAACGCCCACACCGCGGGCGCCGCGCTCACCGCCATCTTCCAGGGCGCCGTCGCGCTGCTCGCGTTCACACGCACCTCCGACTTCCTGTCCGAGCTCCAGTCCTACGTCCGCGACGAGGACGGCGCCGTCATCCTCAAGATGGTCGGCGCGCTCGGCACCGCCATCTTCGTCCTTGAGTGGGCCGCGCTCGCGCTCGCCTTCGCACTCCGCCTCGACGACGAGGACGACGACGACCTTCAGGCCAAGAACTGGCAGTCGTACCATGTCTAATGCCCCGTCCTTCATAGTGGCACAAGATTCGTTGAAGAGTTCAGGTCTTAAATTGCTCCTTCAGAGTGATATATGAACAAGATTCGTTGATTCTTTGTCGTCTGTTCTAGTTTGTAGTATACTATTGCTGTCATTCTTTTGTACTACCGTGTACTCTTAGGTCTGTTCAACCAAAAATGCCAAAGCAAATATATATTGCTTTGTTGCCTTGTTACTAGTGACATGTACATTCGTCAGATTTGATGCAAACAGGTTGTGAAAACCAATTTCTACACAAAGTTGTCATTTCAGAAGCCACAGATGGAAAATCTGTTGGATCGCCACTTTCAATTGACAATTGGGCAGTCATAAGACCCATTGCTTATTTGCCAGACTCAAGTGCATAATGTTCTAACACAAGTTTACATGGGCAAATTTGTGTTAACAGTACTTTCAACCAAAATACATGTTAATCATGTCAAGGCCAAATAATTTAACTGAACATCCTTCATGAATAAACCTACTTTCTGGCTAAAATTACAACATGTCCAACACTAGTGGAAACATAATCCAGATCTCCATGTTGGCAAAAAAAACCATGTTGCACTAAGGTCATCTTCCATTGGTGATGATGCAACACTGAGTTGCACTTCCATAGCCTTTGTACATGAACAGCTGAGCTTTCTGCTCGTCTGGGTTCATTGCTTCATTGACCCTGAACCAACTTTCAGGGTATCTTGTTAAAAACTCTACTGCTTTGAGGGGAACAGATTGATCTGAGGAGCTTCGGTGACACCTTTGCCATTTTGAATGGTTTTAGGTTTCAACCGCAACTCAGGAGAAGCAGCCAGAGCATTGACAGCCTCTTCTGGAGGTAAACATCTCTTCGAGAAGTACTTGGATATGCTTTTATTCTTCTTGGATTTCACTGATAAATAAACAAGTAATATGCTTGGTAAGAAGATTTTCCAAGGACAAATATGCAAGGATCCTACTTCTTAAACAAAAGCAAATTAATTAATACAAGTACCTGGTGACGAATCCAATCCTAGCTTGTCAAGAATCTCTTTCTTTACCTGCAGAGAAACCAAAGGCAACTTTAGTACATAACGTGCTGAATCCATTTTGCCCTTGAAAGTGCGCTAAAGAAAATCATGCTACTGACACAGAAACTATGACTAATCAGGCATGGGAATTTTTTTCAATGTGAGAGCATCCTCACCTTCCAATGATTGTCAATAAATTCAGATATCTCCCTCACTTTACGATTCAATTGAGTCTTTGGAACATTTGGAAATTTGTGCTGCAGTAACTCCACCACCTTGTGGATACCCTCTCGACATGATCTTATCACCTGGACCTGCATTGGGGTTAAAGCAAAATGAGAACTACAGCTGCATGCTGTCTTCAAACAATAGATATCGATTGCTAATATTCATTCAGTGCTTACAATTTCTGGCAGGTCTGCTTCTGGTATAGCAGATGCAGCCCCAGGAGAGACATTCTTCACATTGGGCTGGTTAATTTCATCAATAGTTGCAGATGAGCTGTCAGTTAGAGGGACATCAACAACTGCACCTCCTGGACAGATGCGCATTGAAAGAACTTGCAAGCATAGCTGCTCAATCTTTGCCGTTCCCTTGAGGTCTTCGGCAGTCAGTAATTCAGCTTTTTCATGATTTAGGTTGGATATAATAAGAGGTTGGCTCTTCCTGAGAGCTTGCTCGGTCAAAGTGTTCAGGACTCTTTGTTGACGCAGTAGAGACCTGAACTCTTCACCTTCTGTACACTGACCAGTTGGTGAGCTACTGGCTTCCTCGTCTTTATCATCCAATAGACTTTCAATTTGTATCCCCTGCAGGAAGTAAACTCCAACAATGAAACAAAAAATATTGCACATTTAATTGAGGAACAATAGCACCTGGCATCATATACAGTAGGACCAAGATTACTAAAATAATGATCATGAATCAGATTGGAACTTTAATGGTAGGATCACAAATATTAGGATACTACTAGAATCATAATACATATTACCTAGATTCTACTTAATAGAGTCATAGAATCGACACAATCAACTAAGATTGTGAAGTCATAAAAATAGATGACAGATCACAGTTTTAACATCTATGGGTAGAACAGATATGAAAGTACATTATTACTCAAGAAAAGCACATGGGTGGATTCATACATATAACTTGTATATTCCTAATTTCTACTGCACTTGTTTACAGTTGTTTTATCCCACTATTTTATTTTCTTGCAAGCATAACACTTAACCATGGAATACAGTTCTCACAGTATATAAGAGATTAGTAGATAACCTTTACATGATATAGCATGTACCTCATTGTTGAGTTTTGCTGGTTTGATACACATAGCACTATAGCAGATTAACCAATATTTGGTTCACACTTTTGTCAATAAAACTGGTATGTTGCTTTACTAATTGAAACTCGCATGGAAAGTTGCATTGCACCAATACAAATGAGGTACTCAAATTAGAAAAAGAGACATCACTTATTTAATATATACCTCATTGTCTGAGAGATAGCCATCAGGCACAACAAAGCTATCTTCATCTTCTTCATCTGTAATTTTGGAATCCTCTTCCATAGATTCATCATTATCCTTCTCACAGTCAGAAAGACTCTCACCAGGATCCTCCTGTGCAGAAAACAAAATATGAATTTCTTACCAAAAGATGGGGGAGATGCTAGAATATCAGCAAGTACCTCTTCCCATTCATCATCACTATCAACCTCATAGTCAAGATCAGGATCCATCTTAAGTGGACACCTCGGACCAATAACAGCACTGCAGATAATTGTAGAATAAATCATGATATAGCACTAAAATGTAAAGTGGTGATAAATTATAGGCAGCATGAATATTGAAATGCCAACCTTTTCTTCCTCCAGGATCCATAATATGCTGGTCTGTTACTTTTGTCAAATTGCAGAAGCTTCTTTCTAATTAATCTAGTTTGCAGAGGTTTAGGCTTGCTGGTGCCACGACATTGCACCTCACTAGCTTGTAGCATGTCAATGTCACTTTCAAGCTTGTCATGTTCATTCTCCTGACTTGGATTGTGGCTGCCATCTTCATTTGGGGTGGAAAGTATTTCATCAACCATATCATCTGAGGATTTCTGAAGCTTCAGCTCTTTAAATGCCTCCATCTTGGGCTTGCATCTTGTACCCCATCTGGAGGACCTATTGTAGCTAGATAGCTTCTTCCAACCAGTGACCTGCAACCTGTAACCAATGTTCATTAAATCACTTCACGTTTAGTAAGTGTGAAAAGTCAAAGAACGATAGAGTTCAGGAAGTGTTACTAACCTCCAAAGATCTTCTAAAACCCAGCTCTCTTGTTGAGACAATGAAGAATCAATTATTGATGTGGTTGCTGGTATTGTCTCTTTGTTGTCATTGCATATATCATCAGCTGAGGTTTTCTCTCCAGGTTTTTGAAGTTTTCCACTGTCTTTCTTACTTTTGAAAAAGCGTTCCATCATAGAAGCTTGCTTTTGAATGGCTAGTTGCTTCTTGAGTTGTGCAGCTTCCTTCTCAAGGCGCTTCTGTTCTTTCTCAGCTTCCTCTTGCTGTTTTTCTGTTGTTTCTTCATTTCAGCTTCTTCCTTTTCACGGCGCTTCTGTTCTTTCAGTGCTTCCTCTTCCTGCTTCTTTTGTTGTTTCTTAGCTTCAGCCTCCTCCTTTTCACGTCTTTTCTGTTCTCTTATGGCCTCTTCTTGTTGTTTCTTTTGCAGTTTTCTCATCTGAGCTTCTTCTTTCTCCTGGCGCTTTATTTCTTTCTCCACCTGTTTTTGTGCTTTCTGAATCTCTTTTTCCTGGAATTCAACAATATAACATTACTAGATTGTGGGAAAGCCATTTTGTGTGATTTCAATTGATTCCCTATTGCTACAATATTATGACATGCTCTCAAGCAAAAGGGGGGAACAAAGCACAGCTGCAAACACTATATGCACTGAATAAGCAAATTTCTAAGATAAACATGAAAAACAACCATCTCATCATATCAAACCTATTAAAAATGCTATCATTCCTTTATCATTTGTCATATCTGATTACCCAAAGGTTAGCCTACACACTCTTGATTTAAGTGTCTAGGTAAAGGAAACTGAAGTAGTACTAATGCAAGAAAATGATGGTGTATTGTTGTCCACATATTGACATTCAAACAAACCAAACACTGACAGTTGGAATGAAATGCTATTAGAATAGTTCAAGCATAGTGCAATTCACGATTCAAGTACTTACATTAGCAGGCAAGTTTCCATTCTGCAGCTCAGAGACACTAGAATCCTCAAGTCTTCTAACATTTGGGTCATTATTCTCTGTCTCTTGCATCAATTCCTTAACTGCTGATCCAGCATCTTTCCCACCCCTTTATTGAGAAGGCTTACATTAGGACTTTCAAAACCTCAGGGAGAAAACAAAATGCGCATGTGAATCCATACAAATGCATCAGCAATATGCAAGAGGGTACACACCGTTCTGTGTTCTTTTGTGTCGCTCTTTCCACCATTGATCTGATCCCTTCCAGGTTCAGTGATTTGTTTAATTTTAATGATGCTTTTTTTAGATCATTTACTTGGACATAAGCTCCTGGCTTTTCAAGAACCGACAAAGTTGCTGCCAGTGATACATTTGATCAGTGAGTGGGCCAGTAAATAAGGAATAGAGAATAAACGTTACAGGTTCTATGAATACATGCATAGATATAAGTTGATTTAACATAAGGCTAATTTGAAGGTAACTAACAGAAAATCATACCAGTTCATTAAAAAAAACAGCAAAGCATACCAAATTCTTCCTGTTGGGAAGAGAAACATGCCATGTATTGAAAGAATTGGATAAACTATCATATTTTCCACAGGAAAATGGAATATGCAAACAAATCACTACAGACAGCAAAAATTGTGGATAAAACTGTAAGAGAAAAAATGTTGTCCTTACAATAGATGGCAGTGATTCTCTCGTGGATTTTCTTTCTGACAGATCTCCGTGTACTCAGAATGCTGCGTGCTTTGACAGGCAACAATCTCAGATCTCTTATCTGCATATGCATTTAAAAGGTTCAGTTTTTTTAATAAAAATACAAAATAACACCAATTTGTGTAGTACCAACACCCAACTTACCTCCCAGCACCAAAGTGCCAACTCTGATTCATCTTCTAACACATCAGCGTCCAGGGAAGGTTTCCCGTACATCATCCTCTGACCAGCGAGCAGCACAGAACTACGGACTGAAGCCACAGACACACCCTCCAATCCCTTCAACTTTTCATATATCTCGTCCACCAACTTGGTCAGCCCAAGACTGCTCCCCTCAAGCAAGCAGCCAACCATCCCATTGACGGACAGGTTACCACCGTCGAGCTGCATCTTGCTGTCAGAAACCTCCTTGTAATACTGGAAGAGCCCCTCGAGCTCCTCCTGGCACCTGGCAACAAGAGCGTCCTTATCCTCGGTAGCAATCACTGGGCTATTAGAAGCCCTCTTCCGCTTCAGCTGCTTCTGCACCTCCATAATGGTGTCCGCCAGCGTAGCAGGAGACTGCTGTGCTGCCGCCACCGGCTGAGCTGATGGTGCTTGAACCGGGGCGTCATCGACGGCCATCGAGTCACCCGACCCGAGCTCAGCGGATTCGTTGAGAACAACAGGACCATCGACCTGCATCTGCGATTGGCCCAAATCGTCCCGTGGCCCGGCCCCGTTGCGGTCAGGAGCCTCTTCGGGGCGAGCAACACCGACAACCATGCCACCGCTTTCCATCGCGGGAGCGTTTGGATCTTGCAATTGCTACTCTAGAAAAACAAGTCAGCGCATTCCTCTATCCAATTCTTGCGCAAATAATGGTCTACTCTACTGAACCTGGATCATCAAGATAACAAAAAATGGAGGCATTCAGGCACTGCGTTACACAAATACACTAGTTTTCTAGGATTTTTCCCAACATAGAAACTGCAACCGATGGCTTTTCCAGCGAGATGGAAGAAGAAATAAACTGCAGGAGAGTTCAGAGACGCACCTGCAGATTCGCGGAGTCCAAGCACCTGAGAGGATGTCGCGACGAGTGCTGCCGGAGGCGGCGGCGTCCGCGTTGGCGGCGGGGGTGGTGGGCGGTGGATCTGGATTTGGGGCGCGGGTGGGAACCGGAGAGAAGACTGGCGATTTGGAGGGAGGAGGAGCCGAACCGGGAAGGGAGGAGTATTTGTAAAGGCAGGTGGCGCGCGCGCGGGGGAAGGAGAAGGGGGCGCCGCGCGAAATGTTTCCCGCGGCCGGCGGTTTCAAGAAATTTTCGTTTCGTGATTTTGGCTTCCCGCGGGACGGCCGCCGCCGCCGGGAACGGTGGCTGGTCGAGCCCTGCCACGTGTCTGCTACAAGCCCAGCTCCAAACCGGCCGCACGTTTAGGCCTGGCCCATGTTTATTTTTAGACGGTCCGGTTGACCGGTTCTTCTGTTTGGAAAAGGTGTTTCTGTTCACAAAAAAATTGAGAGAAAAGGAAAAGGTATTTTATATTTTGTATATGAATAAGAAATTTGAGGTCCTGTTTGGTTAGTTCCCACATGAAAAATTCAAATTGACGTTGATCCATGTAGAATGTGAGTTTGCTATCACTATTTAGTTGGTTACCACCACGTGACTGATCAATTAACGTAACAAACGTGTTTGAAA